>JABUQX010106585.1:30000-35983 GCA_015478945.1 Trachelipus rathkii | reverse complement strand
CTCTAATGTCTAATTAACCTGAATAAAACAACAAAATATTGGACTGAACATAAAATAGTAGAATTGTAACTATGGAGAACCTTGATAAATACAAAATCGGTATGGCCTTAAAATGCGGTTTACAATCGAAAGCTAACTGGAATTCTGTTCAGAAATGCAAAAAAGTTCGATTTTTCTAATACTGGCTCAGTTAACGGCCCAGTTAATAAGAGTCTTATTCGCCCAACTGTATGAATGACTGTTTAGTCCCATGGACAGGGGAATCCGGATAATCCACCCATCCTTAATATGAAGAATATTGTATAGTGCCGCATAAACGGCTAAAGAGACTAATAAACAATTGAATCAATACTTTCTAAAATAAATCCACCTTGAGCACACATCTATTCTCTGCAAGAGAGAGTACTTGAGTGCACCAAAAATCTTTATTACTACATAGTATTACAACGTTCAGAACGCTGCCTCGAGACAATATGAACCTCTCACCATTCATTCAAACCATTGCGTTCGCCCTTCGTTAAATAAAACAAGAAGGTGCCTTACTCTCGCAAGAAGATTGTGTGATGAATGATTGCGAGACTCAAGGTTTGCTCGTTAGTGGCCTCCTTACTCTCAATCCACATCTAGTTGGTTGATTGAACTAATTGCCTATATCCATTTTCCTGCAAAGTATTCAATCTTCCTCTCTTAAGTCTCGAAAGAGAAGCGTCCTGCGTTCCACCTGAGAAGGACGAAATAAATGCAGAATAGCGACAAGGAAGACTGATGTGTAAGGTGTACTTGCCTTTTTCGGTTTTTCATTTATCATTCTTTTGTTTTTTTTGTTTTGCCCCCAGGGTCCAATTATTATTTGAATGGTGGCATCGAAATAATATGAATATTATAATATAAATAATAATATAAATATATATATTTATATATAAATATTTATCATTTAAATAAATATGACAAAAAGAACAAAGTATTAAATTTTATATAATTTATATATATATTAATAATAACAATAAATAAAATAATAAACAAATAAAATATAATAAAAGAAGTTATGTATTAGTATATTATATTTATTAATGATATTATTAAATAATATGTTATAATTCTAATAATAATGAATAATAATAGTGGTCGTCGTTCAATGGATGTAAAGTAGTTAGCAAAGCTCCGCCAAATATAATAAAATTATATATTATAATTCATTAAATTTGTCTTTACGACGATCAGACTAATAGTAATAATTAGATAGATCTTATTGATTGATAAGTTTCATTTAAAACCATTATATCATATGCATTTAATAATTACGTCCATTGAATAATTCATTTTGAGCTTCTATTATTGATTGAATTATTATTATTATTCATTCTTCTAATTATTCATGGATTTTGATATAATTATCGTCTTATTCAGTTGTTATTATATTATTATTATTATTATTAAAGTAATTATTATTATTATTCGATTATCATATTATTATTATATTATTATTATTATTGGATTTATATAATATTATTATTTATTTATTTTCTTTAATATTATTATTAGATGTTATTAATTATTATGTAGTAATTCGATTATTAGTATAGATTATTATCATTAAGAAAATTCCGTTTTTATTACACATTAGTTTATTGTCTAACGTCTAGATATAGTTGAGTATATTATTGTATATTATTATGATTATGATTATGATTATTATTTATTTGTTAATCTGATCTACTTCTATATATCGATTAATATCACTACTATACTGAATATAATACCTATAATTATCTCAACATTATATTATTATATATTATTATTTTTTTGATTATTTTATTTAATATTATTTATTTATTTAATTAAATTAGATTGAAATGTCGCATTATTATTAATCATATAAATGTTATTAAACACCGATTATGTGGCATTATATATTAATTATTTATTTTTCAATACATTATTTTAGTAAAGTTATTATATATTATTATATTATGATTATTAAGATTATATAATCACCACATTTATAGAAATCTCTCTTTTAATATTTGTGTTATTTTGAGAGTTATGTGGATATATATCAGCTTATACGAACCAAATGCTACAGAATGTGAATTCTGAAAAGATAAGTTTATATAAATGATGTCTGTAAAACAGCAAAATGTCGGATAACACATACATAACAAACCAGAAAATGACTTTTTTATGATCGATGCGGCCATGGCCACAGAGAGATCGTTGGGCTTTCTTAGACCGGAAACAATAAACCAATTGAGATAAACAGTCACACAATTCAAACGCAGCGAATGCCCCCATCCGTTCCGTTGAACATCTCTTTAAATGACACAAAAAGTTCGCACATGTAAGTTTAAGCGTTAACCCTTCCCCATCTACCACTCTGCCTTTCACCCAAGTTTCATTACATTGTGCCTACTTATTTTACCTGTCCCTTGGCTATGTTCGTACTCTTACACCACGATCTATCTTTCTATCCGTACACTACTTACTTTTTTCGTTTCTAAATATCTATTCTATTAACACATTAACTATTTCATGCTGCCTAATTTTAGATATGACAATTACATGAGTGTTGTCTGTAAGGGGGTTCACCCCCGATCTCTCTATCTTCACAAGTTACTTGTGTGTATATACTTACTCTTAAATTCCTATATTCTGCGAGTACTCTTTATTCTTTTATTCAACGATTATTTCCTCAAAGATAAACTTCTTCTCCCTCTTTCTCTTTTCCCCCTTTTTCTTATTTTCTCTTCTTTTGCTTTGTAAAATATGTTCTACTTTTCTCTATTTTTTTCAACTACTTTTATGAAAGAAAATTTGATAACTCTTTTATCATTCCAAGGTAAGCTCATAGGTAAGGACACTTGATATATTTTCTTGATGACAATATTAATACAGTCTTTCAAATAGAGAATTAGATAGCATGTAATCCAAATTCTGTTTCTATTTAATGATCCCACAAAATAATAGTTTAGCAGTTATGATCAATATAATTAGATTTCTATAACAAATTTCATTAGTTAAATTATTTTGTAATATCGAATCGAATCTTCATGATGACTATTTTTATTATAATGTTACTAATTATTATTATTATATAATTATATTAAATTATATATAATATATATAGAACGAGATACAAATATAAGAGAAATAAAAAATTATGAGAGATACAATAGCAAAGAGATAAATAAAAAACGGTAGGGGAAAAATGAGAGAAATGAGGAAAATAGAAGAATAGAGAATAATAGAAAATGAAAAAGTAACAAAATAAAAGAAGAATAAAAATAAAACTACGAAAAGAAAATAGAAAGAATAATAATAGCTATTCACGATCAAATTAAATTCTATAAATAATCAATATAAATAAATTATATAATAGGAGCTAAACAACAAATTGAAATAAAAATAATTAAAAAGTAAAATAAAAAATTAAAATAGACAAAATAATAAATAAATAGAAAACAGAATACCAACAAGTAGAAATCATATAATTCAATTATAAAGAATACAGAGTAACTAAGCTCTTAAAATCAATAACAAATATCTTTGCCGGTTAATTAAAGTGAAATAAATTAAAATTTAAAATATTTATATAATTATACTAAATAAATTAATATAATATACTATAAAACCACCATCAATTCTACCCACCGGTAAAACTACTATATCGTGAACAATCAACTATGGACCTACATTTATGACTTTAGGTCTTTTACTGAATCCTTTTACATAACTACACTTCATAACTTAAGTACTATTTTAACATAAATACTTTATATTCTTATATATTATTACAAACAATAACTATTAAAATACAATACTTAATATTAATAATTAATCTAATAATTAATTATAATATTATATTATTAATATATTAATTACTTATTATTCTCTAATATTATAATAATAATACAACTTAATACTATATCAATAC
This sequence comes from Trachelipus rathkii, assembly GCA_015478945.1. NCBI lineage: Eukaryota > Metazoa > Arthropoda > Malacostraca > Isopoda > Trachelipodidae > Trachelipus > Trachelipus rathkii. The sequence goes on along the minus strand of JABUQX010106585.1, from coordinate 32,052 downwards.
TTATTAAATAAATCAAACTTCATATCAAATCTCATTATTATATATATCCCATAACATTAATACTATTCATATCAAAACTATAATATATTAATTATATAACTATTATTTTAACTTAAATCATTAGAATTAATTTAACTTTATTATTATATATTAATTTCAATCTATCTAATACATATTATATATTTCTCCGAGGAATTCATATCATTACCTGCGATTTACGGGACACGTTTCTCATTTTCTTAAATTTTAAAATAATGCAAACGTTAAGAACAACGATTCATACAGCTGGAATTAGTCTATAAAAATATATTTATTCCATATATAAATAATTAGAAATCATAAATTATATATTAAATTTAAAATAAATATGAATTAAAATAACTTAAAATTCCAATAAAGAAACTTTAAGCAACCACACACATAAAGCAATACATAATAAATAAAAAGCCCAACCATAGAAGCAATTAAGTTATTCGACTGTTAAGATCACTAAAGACTATTATTATACAACGCTAAAGCTCTATAAAATATAGACAGAAATTATTATAATAATAATACTATTATAAAATAGTATTATTAAAATTCATAAGATTTGGCACTAAATATTTAAGATAAAAAAGCAAGTATTCTGAACATTGCTAAACGAACTCTGTTCAGAGCTGAATATGAGTACTTGCATACCGCGATACAAAACATCTATAATAAATTCCAACTACTATTAGCAAAGTATGATACTTATATACTTAATCCAATAACAATTATATTAAATCAATTTTAATAAATATAATAATAATTAATGTAATAATTCTAATAATCAAATAAAATAAAAATATTAATTATATAATTATATAATAAAATTATATAATATAAATTATAATTAATACAATATAACATTAATATCTTATATAATAAATATTAATATTTATATATATAATTATTATCTATTATTATCTATTATTATTATATTATTATCTTTATTATTATATCATTAATAATAATAATATAAATATAAAATAATTATATAAATAATTAATAAAACAGATTTATTAATTAATAATATAGATACAAATAATATAATTACTTAATTGTATAAAGATTAATTATTTATTTTAATAATATATAATTAAATTATGGAAAGTCATTAAAACAATAAATAGACAAGCTTAATTAAACTTACAATAGAGTCTATGAGAACAATTAATACCTATGATAGTGTCACCCTTCAGAACTAGTATCCAGTACTCTACACTTGATATAGGAGTTTTGCCTTAATGTAACATAGACTTCTCAAGAAAGAACTCTCATTTTTTATTCTCTCTGTGTTAAATCGTTATAGACTTTAGCACCTTTATAACTAATTGCTTGTCTAGCTTTTTCTAATCTATATAAAGGAGGATTTATATTCGCGCTATTTCTTAAATTTATACCTCTTCGAATCTGATTATTCTGAAAGTTAGATATTAGAAAATTACAAACTTTATTTTGCAATATCATGTGCTGTTCTTTTAACAGAGATAGCTTTAGTAGGTCTTCAAATTGTAGTATTTATAATGATAATAATAATAATAATAATAATAATAATAATAATAATAATAATAATAATAATAATAATAATAATAATAAAATAATAATAAATAATAAATAATAAATAATAAATAATTAATAATAATAATAATAATAATAATAATAATAATAATAATAATAATAATAATAATAATAATAATAATAATAATAATAATAATAATAATAATAATAATAATAATAATAAATAATAATAAATAATAAATAATAAATAATAAATAATAAATAATAATAATAATAATAATAATAATAATAATAATAATAATAATAATAAAATAATAATAAATAATAATAATAATAATAATAATAATAATTAATAATTTAATAAAATAATAATAATAATAATAATAATAATAATAATAATCATGAAATACAAAAACGAAAACGGCTTTACACGCTCATGCTTAAAAAAAATCTATAATAATAATAATAATAATAAAATAATAATAATAATAATAATAATAATAATAA
>JABUQX010106585.1:12500-15000 GCA_015478945.1 Trachelipus rathkii | reverse complement strand
TTTTTCTGGCACTTTGATCGGCCGATTCTTGGGCATTGCGTTGCTTCTACGCTAACTATAATTGAAGTGACTGCTTTGACTCTTAAGACGCTTCAGATTCTGCCGATAAAGTATGAACTGTAATTGTTAATGGGATGAGCAGGTTCATTCCTTCTTGTACTAAATCTTTTTCTCCTCAAAATCCATGGTTCGATCGTGCTTGTTCCCTGGCCATTCAAGGCTAGAGACAATGCTTATCGGGATGTGGGAAAAATTATCGTTTTTCCTATCACTTCTTGCCAATTTTTCATTCAGCTAGAAATCGTTGCAGGGATACTCTTCGACGAGCAAAGCGGACTTTCATTAAACGAAAGTGCGCTGACCTCCTTGGTTCTCCTACTGACAAATCTCTCTGGCCTCTTGCCAAAAACATCTCTAACAACTTCTGTAAATCATCCTTTCCTCCTCTTATTCGCTCTGATGATTCTGTTGTTAATACTCCAACTGAAAAGGCCAATCATCTCTTTGGCCTCCTATTTTCCTCTAATTCAACCCTGGACGATTCTGGTATAACCCTGGACGATTCTGGTATTCCTCTTCCTCCTCCTCCTTCTCCTCTCAGGTGTTCTATGCCTTTACCTGTCATTTCATTTGATCGGGTGCATGAGCTCCTGAAATCTATTAACGTTAGGAAGGCGGGTGGCCCGGATGGCATTCCTCTCCGAGTTTTGAGGGAGTGTGCTTCCGTGCTGGCCCCTCCTCTCGTTCAACTATATTCTCTATGCCTCAATACTAGCACTTTCCCTCAGTGTTGGAAGCGTGCATATGTCCAACCTATTCCGAAAAAATGATGCTGCTCTGATCCTTCTAACTATCACCCTATAGCTCTCACTTGCATTCTTTCTAAGATCTTTGAAACCCTTCTCAACTCTCACTTCTTAGATCATCTGGAATCTCTTTCCCTTCTTTCTGCTTACCAGTACGGCTTTCGGTGCTCAAGATCTACTGGCGATATACTTTCCTATTTAACAGATTTATGGTTTTCCGCCCTTAGGAACTACGGGAAGACTTGTGTGGTGGCGCTTGACATATCCAAAGCATTTGACCGGGTATGGCACGCGTCACTGCTCTCCAAGCTTCCCTCCTTTGGGTTTCCTTCTTCTCTTTGCTTACTTATGTCTAGCTTTCTTTCAAATCGCTCAATATCGGCTGTTGTTGATGGGGCGACCTTCTTTTCTGTCAATAGTGGTGTTCCTCAGGGTTCTGTTTTATCTCCTACTTTATTCCTGCTTTTCATCAATGATCTTCTCACTTGCACATCTAACTCTATCCACTCATATGTCGATGACTTGACCCTTCATTCTTCAACTCATATCAATTCTGCTCCCTCTTTTACTTCTAGAATTGCCTCTCGTCTTAATCTTTCCGATTCTATTCTCGCTGATCTGGATAGAATTTCAGGGTTGGGTCGTCTCAAGCTTGTGAAATTTAATTCTTTAAAAACCCAACTTCTACAAATCTCTCTCTCTCTCTAAGACACTTAAATTTTCTATCTCTTTCGGACGGTTATCTCCCGTCTCTCCTGTTGGACATATAAACATTCCTTGACCTTAACATAAAAGAAAAAAATGTTTGAAAACCTCCAAATCACAGTGGTTGCTAGGGGTGGCCTTCAAAGAAACGCCGGCGAGTTCGTTTTTAGAGTGGCGAGGACTTTTTTTCGTCTCTCATTTACTCCAGTTACAAGGTCCTCATCCGCCCTTGTATGGAGTATACTGCTCTCATATCTGTGGGGGCGGGGGCTCTGGTTTCATCCGGCTTTTGGATAGGGTCGAGTCAAAGGCCAAAAGACTTATAAACTGTCCTGTACTTTCTAGTTCACTTGACCTTTTTCGCTGACGGGTGTGGGTTTTATCCCTTTTTCTATAGGTACTGCTAAGAGGCAAAGTGTCGGAGGAAAGCTATCACTACGCCGTACCACCACCTTTACCGACGCCCTCGTAGCACAAGGGGTGCTGTGATTTCATCGGAACATGAGTTTTGTGTTGAAGTTAATAACTACAGGCTGTGCTCGTTATATTGCCTTTTTTTTCCATCCACCTCTGTTCTGTGGAAGTCTGTGCCATCATTTTTATTTGCAACTCAATTTAATTTCCCTCACTTTAAAAAGCTTGCGTCTATGCTCATCTGCGTAATTTTGCGTTAGATTGGATTTTGAGGCGTTCAAGCAACACTCTTTGAATAGAGTTCTGCTCCGTGCAGCGGCGTGTACAAGTGACAACTGTGAAAAAAATAAATAAATAAAAGGTTCTAATAAGGAATTCCCTTAAGCTAGCGAAACCCCACAAGGAATGGCACCTCCGACGTGAACCACTTCTAGAAGCATTAAAATAGAATAACTGAGTTAGCTTGCTCGTGACAAAAAAAAAAAATAAATAAAATTAAGAGACAGAGAAGTGGAAGCCGCCTTATCTGCAACCCCTGGCAACAGCACTGATAGTGACGATGTGGCTTTTCAGCA
>JABUQX010106585.1:0-5000 GCA_015478945.1 Trachelipus rathkii | reverse complement strand
CCGTGACCTGTGACCTGTTTGGGGAGACCCCATTTTTTACCTGCCCTTGACCTTTTTTACCTTCACTTTGTTGGGCCTTGACGCGTTTTTGAGCCCCAGAATTTCCTAGCGCTGTTGGACCGACCTTTTGGTTCTTGTACTTCTTTGGTACTTGTAATTAAGTACATTGTACATGTACTTCATGGTCAATTTGACCCACGGTATTTCGGAAACCCCTAATTCTTTGATAACCCTAATTTTTGAGAACCTATTTTTTGAGAACCCAATTTTTTGGAGAACCCTATTTTTGGCAACCTAATTTTTTTGGCAAACCTAATTTTTTGCAACCCTTAGAATTGTGGCAACCCTAATTTTTGGCAACCCTAAATTTTTTCGGCAACCCTTTTTTGCAACCCTTCGAAGAGGGTTGCGCCAAACGGTTGCTTGACGCTCCTTCGGTGCTTTGTAGCGTAATCTTGATCGGCTACCTTTGTCTCATTGGTCAATGCGCCACAGTAACTTCGTGGCCATCGTTTAGGGACTTAGCCCTATTTTTGATGTCTTAACCTTTTTTTTCCTTGACCTTTTCTCCAAAGCTTGCGAAATATCATGAGGTTCAATTTTGACCCACGTAATTTTTGACACCCACCTTAGACTTAGCCCTATTTTTTGTATTTCGTCACACCTAGCACACTGCGCACACCAACACACACACAAACAACACACCACACACACACACCTAGCCACCACCTAGCTACACCCAGCCCTTCCATATATCTTACCACCAGCCTCACATAGCCTACACCCAGCCTACACCTAGCCTTCACCTGAGCCTACACCCGCACCTAGATTCCACTCAGCCTTCACTAGCCTACACCTTACCACCTAGCCTCCACCGAGCCTTCACCTAGCCTACACCTACACCTAACCTAGCCTCCACCCAGCCGTCCACCTAGCCTAACCTACACCTACACCATAGACTCCCACCCACCTTCACCTGCGTACAACCTGTAGCCTACACGTGCCCCTACAACTGTTGATGGCCTCACTATGCTCAACTTGATGACGCATCTCTGTTGATGATCGTATATTGATGATTCAAACTTGATGATCAGATTTATTGATGTTCAACTTTGATGGTTCCCACTCACCGTAGAGTATCTAGTGATGTTCAATTAGTATTCTATGAGTAATTCTATGAAGTGCCAGTGAGTGCCAAGTGTGTGCCAATGAGTGCCAATGAGTGCCCAAGTGAGTGCCAATGAGTGCCAAGTGAGTGCCATATATGCCAATGATGCCACTTAGTTTGCCACTGAGAAAATGCCACTTTTTTCAACCTTTTCAGTCCTGCCCCTGAGCCCGAATAGCCCAATAGGGTGTCTACCCCCATTATAGTATGAGGAATCGATTGGTGTGTATTAGTGTCTAGGATGCTTCCTACTATGAGTTAGTATTTCTCTAACACTTTTTATATATATATAGGTATAAATATATATATACTATATATATATATATATATATATATATATATATACTAATTAATATATATACTACTTTATAGCTCTACTTAATTATAAATATTATATTATATATATATAATATATATATATATATATACTATATAACTATATATATATAATATATATATATATAAAGGTTTATATATTACTTGCACACGCACCTACACACATATACACTATGACACTTATACACACATTCACTAGACACTTATAAACACTAGACATTATAAGCACTTACACTCTCCATAGACACTTACATTAAACCATAGACACTTACATTAAACCATAAGCACTTACACCTCACCCATAGACACTTACACTTACACTTACACACTCGATATTTGACGCTTCAACTTTGATGCCTCAACTTTGATGCCTCAACGTTGATGCCTCACATTGATGCCTCAACTTTGAAGGCTCATCTTTGATAACTCATCTTTGATGACTTCATCTTTAATGCGGTCATCTTTGATACCATCTATATTGATGATAATATCATCTTTGATGGCTCATCTTTTGTCTACCTCTAGATCATAAGCTGCCCACCAGGACGCAGCATTATCCCTCCGCGTGAAGAGTCCCACGTATATCCCGCACACGCAGGTGCGCCCCGCCGCGTTCCCTCCGCCGTGTCCCCGCCCGCCGCGCGTTTCCGCCGCCGCGTGCGCCCGCAGGCGCCAATATTTCCGCGTTCCCGCCGCCGCGTGCGCCCGCCGCAGGCGCAATATTCCTGCGGAATGAAAAATATATAAATATATATAATGAGTCATTCATTTTTATTTCCATACTTAAACATTTTCAAAGGATTCTTTTCAACATAGTACTATGGTCATCATTTTTAGTTCATACTTAAAAACATTTTTATATTAAAAAACATTTTCGCGAAACCTAAAACTGTATCATTACAGACCTATTATTGAACACATATATTATATTAACATTTATTTCTTTAACTTAATACTTTTACTTAATACTTTTTAATTTAAAATTTTTAAAAATTATATGTAAGAAGAAAAAGCCAAAATGCCATTATATAATCATTTTATTTTTTACTACTAATTGTACGAACTTTTATTAAAAACATATTCAATTTACTATACCTTAAAGCAGTTAAATCAGTAAACAATAGAGAGTGTTACCTAACACCAAGGGGGATTTAGTATGCTTTTGTTTACTGTTTTACTGCTTTACTCATGTTTTACTGCTTTTAAACTATTTTTACCGCTTTTAGTTGCGCCTATTATTGCTTTATCTACTCTTAAAAATATCAGAGCTCAAATCCATATTTTAACCCACAGGTAATTAAGTGAGCATATGAAAGACACATAGTGTTTTAGTGCAGTTAAATCATATAAAGTGTATACCTAAAACACCTAAAGGGCCATCAGTATTGCTTTTGTTTTACTGACACTTTTATCATGTAATTTACTTTCTGTTTTTACCTGCCTTTAACTCATTGAGTTTTAACTGTCTTTTAAACTTATCAAAAATTTACCTAGCCTTACCTTCACAGACCTACTTTAAATTAATATTTCAAACCAAAAAAGCATAAAATAATGATTAAATCAATTAGAGAGTTAACCTATACAACATAGGGTGATTAGTATGCTTTTGTTTACTTGCATTACTGCTTATAATACTTTGCTTATTACTGTCTATTTAACTTTTGCTTTACTTGCTTTTAACTTTACTGCTATAGACTTCATAATTTCTGCTATTTACTGCTTTATAAACTCGTATGTTTATTGTCTTATCTCCGATACTCACATAGAGTACCATTTACTCTTTTATTTGTATTTAATTTACAATTTATTAATTTTAGTTTAAATTTTTATTTTATTTCATTACCATTAATTCTTAATAAATTATTGATATATATTTATTTGATTGTTTATATTTTTATTTATATATATAATATATTTTTTTTTTATTTAGATATTATATATACTTAGGTGTATTTACTTCTCTTGTCTATTTATATTATATTATTTAAACACTACATCACTTATTGATCACTATATATATACACATCAATTTCACTTATACACTATATACACAAACATTTCACTTGATCACTTTATACATTACCCATATCACATACTACAATTACACTTAACACACGCGTCACACATCAACACTACCACATACATCAGCACACACAATCACACAACTTAACTCCGTACACTTTTAACATCACATATATTCACTATGACACGTTATATGACAACACAGTATACACCTATGACACTTTAAAAATAAACTAAATAGACACTTACATTTACTTACTTTTTAACAACATAACACTATAACTAACACAGTATCAACACACACACAACTCACACACACATTTAACTACCACTCATCACCACAATTTACTTAACAGCAGCAGATTTACTTACACCTCACACAGATTTACTTACACTCACACATATCTACTGTACCCACTCACACAGCAGATTACTACATATTAACACTGTTAGCACACACACACCACACAGTCACACAGTCCAAGTTACTTTACACTTTTGACTACAAGATATGTTACAATTAACTAACACGCAGATTTTACTTACACATATTAACTTATCTACTTTATTAAAACATTTTATTTTAATAACACGTACATCTATATTAAGAGTAAGGCTGTGGTTCTATTATTGTTCAAAGTTTATCTAAAATTCCTCATACACCTCTGTCAGATCATATATTTCAGATCTATACCAGCTCTCAGTAAATCTTATACACTTTGTGTTTATAAATTTTATTATATATAGATTGAGACTATGAGAAGAGTTAGAGTATATATAGAATTTTAATACCCTTCGAACTTAGAAAAAATTGTTATTGGAATGCAACTCTTATTATAAAAATATACATATATATTACACCTTAATATGCTAAATAATTCACAGTTATATACAGTAAGGTCATACCTTATACCATAGGCACCCCTTCTACACCTAGACTATATGCCACGTTTGATTATCTATTGTATATATAATCATTACGCATTTTACATTCATCTTTAGCCAAATTAATATGCAGTTATCAAACATAATAAAAATAAGTTCTTCACTGCTAACATAACATGTAGAGTTTATTAAAAATCTTTAATTTTTTATTATTAAAAATAACAAATTATATTACTACATTATATGGATATTATCGTTTCCGATGTTATACTATAATAAATTCCAAAGTATTTTATATAAATAATTCGGATATTCTTATTATTAATATAGGTTATTATTGATTATTAATATATTATTAATTAATTATTATTATTATGTATATCTATAGCTACATTGACAATCATCACGAGAAAACCAACAACCCGCACTCCTTTACAGATACGATAACTGACACTCTCTGTAAAATGTGTTAAAAAGTATAATCCTTTTTGTATCCCGGGTACCTATATTAAGGCCCTAATTAAAGGTCAAATATATTATTCTAAAAACTGAAACCTTTTCTAGTTATAAAATGCCAATATTACATTAG
>JABUQX010106584.1:32500-37500 GCA_015478945.1 Trachelipus rathkii | reverse complement strand
GAGCCCCTTAAAAAGGGTAAATAATACTCCATTTTAGGGGGCTCGTTGAACTCACTGTCCGTAAAAGTAGCCCTTAAACTTTATCTGATCAATACTGTGCCGTTTACTAGCCTAACTAGCCCTAAAACTAGCCATATATATATAGTATATATATATATAGTATTATATATATTATATATATATAATAATATATATATATATATAATATAGTATATATATATAGTATATATAAAATTATATATATATATATATTATATATTATATATATATGAATATAGTATATATATATACCTATATATACTATATATACTAATATATATATATATATATAAGTATATATTAATAATTATATTTTATTTATATATATTTAAATATTACACTCAACAAAGTTTGACATTTTTGGACGGCTTGAAAAAAAATTCAAATAGTTCATCTGTTGTAAACTTTTTTAGAAACTGCAATTTTCTTAAAAACGCGATTAAATGATCTTTTTTCCTGCCTCTCTTAGGAATTAGTGACTTGACCTAAATTTTCTCAACATTTTAGCTTAAAATATATAAGTAACGTACGTAACGAAAAGCTTAAATAAGTTAGTAAAACATGTTACCGGCACAACCCTATGTTGAAACTGAAAAATAATATTTTCCCATAGCATAGCCCATTTCATACGACCCTGTTGCCATTCTTATTATAATATTCGTATGTTGCCAGATTTTCCTTCCCTTATACCAACATACCAACATATATATATATATATAATTATAATATTAATTATATATACTTATATATATATATATTATATATAATATATATATATATATATATAATATATATATAATATATATTTAATATATTATTATATATATATATATATATATATATATCCGATACGATAGATATTGATATCATATCAATAGATATCGATATCGATAGATATCGGTATCGATTTATTATCATTTATATCGGAAAGTTCTTCAGATTCACCGCACAAAGCCATATTATATATATATATAATATTATATATATATATTATTATATATATATATATATAATCTATTACTAATATATATAATAATATAATAATATATATATATATATATATATATATATATATATATAGTGTTGTGTGGTGTGTGTGTTTGTGTGTTGGTGTGTGTGTGTGAGATTGTATACTCGTGTCTGTGTGTGTGTGGTGTGTGGTGTGTGTGTAGAAAATTTAAAACAAATCTTGAAAATATTTCTGTCAAAATATATCAATTGCTTATGACCTTACCAATTTTCCCGATTATTTCGCTTAACTTTTTAGTTTTCCCATAGAAAGGAAACTCCATTTTTCTAAATATATCTTTCATTCCATTCATTCATCCCATAATAGAAGTTGAGTGCAAGTGATTTTGAAATATCATCGCAATATGAAGACCGGTATCAATATTCAAGTAATAATCTATTATTCTTACTTAGTCTCATTAGTTAAATTATGTGCAATTATTCTTGACATGAATATTTAGGAATATTTATATAGGTACTAATATATGAAACGGAATTTTTACATCGCAAAGTAGCAATTAGTAATCTCGAAGCATTTTAGATATTTTAAAGAAAAAACAAAACAAATGCTATTATTATAGTCGTATCATATTGATCACATTCTATTGGCTCCAAAATAAATAAAGAAAAAGTGCTAAAACAAATTCTTTAAAACTGTAAAAGGAAAGTCTGAAATTTACAATTCCGTTACAAATACGATTTCATGAAACATTTTATGTCCATAACAATTAAATAATCTTCGCAAATTTTAGTCTACTTAAAGATAGTATCTCATATGTGGACGTAGTAATTCAAAAAGTAACCAAACATCAGAACATTAAAGAATATTAAGCCTCAAAGTTTAAGTTTATCACGGAAATGAATGAAATGAGGATTGGTTTAAACTATTTTATTAACTATGGTAACTTATATGTTGGTTGGTTCTATTTTATAAAATGTACTTTTGATATTTTATTACTCAATCTGGTGACTACTTTAAAATTTCAATTTTCTGAGATGTTTCCTTTAAAATACATACGTAGTTATATATATATATATATATATATATATATATATATATATAATAAATTATATATATATATATATATAGATAATATATATATATATATATTATTAAAATAGTATATATATATATATATATATATACTATATATATTATAAATAATATATATATATATTATATATATATAAATATATATATATATATATATATATATATATAGATATATATATATAATGATGTGGTTCTAAATCTTTAAATATATCCGCTCTATTTACAGAATTAACTTCATATATATATATTATAATATATATATATAATATATATATATATATATATATATATATATATATATATATATATATATATATAATATATATATATATATAATAATTATATATATAGATATTTTTTTTTTTATACGTATATATTATATATATATAATAATATTATATATTATATATATATATATATATATATATATAATATATATATATAATATACTAATATATATATATATTTATATATATATATACTATATAAATATATATATATTATATATATATACTAAATATATATATTATATAATATATATATAATATATAATATATATATATATATATATACTATTGCATATATATATATTATCAAAACCAGTAAATTAAGACAAGGTCAGTTTTCATTATTTTTTTTTTTTTTCATTATATTTCTAATACACGATTCTAAACAGTCTATTTAAGCGGTGACGGTTTTCCTTTGCAACTTTAAGACCAGTAGTTTTACGACTCGTCAGTTTTAAATTTTTTTTTTTTCTTTTTAACTAAAGGAATACCCAAGGTAAACCGCAAAGATGCAGGAAGTCGGGTCTCTCGGCCTTCCGGGGAACGACAGAGTAGGACTATTTCCCCCCTCCGGAGGGTCTCCGGAACCCCGCTCTTTGGTATTTGGGCGCGGGGTTCCTCCGCCCCTCCCCTACGGGTATGGAAACTCCCCCTCTGTCCCCCGTCGCTCCCAGCCCCCTAATTTTTTTTTTTTTTTTTTAATTTTAAAAAAAAAATTTTTTTTTACATTTGTAATAAGCTTTACCACGCTGATTTCCAAATATGTAATGGTTTTTCTGTAAGTGTCGTACTTTCGAGATATTTCATTTTATGAAAAAAAAAGTTTTTTGTTTTTTTTGTTTTAACATTTTTGTAATAAGCTTTATACGCTGATTTCAAAATTGTAATTGGTTTTGGTAGAGTGTCTTACTCGAGATATTCCATTGTTAAAAAAAAATTTTTATTTTTGAAAATTAAATGTGATTTTAAATAATTATTTAAAATAGTTCGAACTTTCGTGAATCTGTCCATCACCCTGAATTCATTTAGTATCATATACTCAGCAATATGTAAAAAAAAAACAAAAAAAAAAATCCAAAACTGACGAGTCAAAAACATAACCAGGCCTATAATAATACTATATATATATATATATATATATTATAAATATAATATATATATATATATATATATATATAGATATAATATATATATATATATAATATTATATATATATATGTGTGTGGTGGGTGTCGGTGGTGGTGTGATGTGGGTGGGTTGTGTGTATGTGTGTGTGTGGGTTGTGTGTGGTGTGTGTGTGTGCTGTGTGGTGTGGTGTGTGTGTCTGTGTGGTGTTTGTGTGTTGGTCAGAAGAAAAGGAGTATAAATGCAAGCGTTGCAAAAATCAGGATAATTGCAATGAGAGCCTCATCAATCATTCAGACTATTTGGTAGACAACGATAGATATAATTGATGTATACTTAGCTAGTTGTGTGCGTTCTTTAACTCTGCCCCAATACGTTTCTGAACAGCATTAATTTTCAAACTAATTTTAATACAAATGAGCATAATATTACTTAAACCCCGTTACTTCTGACCCCACCATATATATATATATATATATATATATTATATATATAATATATATATATATATATATAGATATAGATATATATATATATATATACTATATATATATATATATATATATAATATATATATATATATATATATATATATATATATATATATATAGTTATATATATAATAATATATATATATATACTATAATATATATATTATTATATATAGTATATATAGTAATATATATATATATATATATAATATATATATATATAATATATATATTATATATTAATGATGGAGCGAAGCTATATTTTTGGCATAACCGCGGTTGCAGTTTTTTGCGATTTTTAATTTTCAACAACCGTATTGCGGTTGCGGTTGTGCAATGAAAAACAAAATTTACCCATTGCTTTGTTACTACTACTACTACTACTAACTAACTCACACTACTACTACTACTAATATAATAATAATAGATAATAATAATAATAATAATAATAATAATAATAATAATAATAATAATAATAATAATAATAATAAAATAAAATAATAGAAATAATAATAGAAATAATGATAGAAATAATAATAGAAATAATAATAGAAATAATAATTGAAATAATAATTGAAATAATAATTAAAATAATATTAGAAATAATAATAATAGAAATAATAATAATAAAAATAAAAATAATAGAAATAATAATAATAATAGAAATAATAATAATAATAAAATAATAATAATAATAATAATAATAATAATAACAATGATTAGATACTAATATATAATAATATTATAGAAATAATAGAGATAAAAAATAGAAATAATATAAGATAATAATAATAGAAATAATATAAATAATAATAATAGAAATAATAATAATAGAAATAATAATAATAATAGAAATAATAATAAATACGCAGAGCAAAAAACACTTTCTATACCAAACTTAACAAACAAAATAAAACAAAATTCCTTTCTCCCCCCTTCCTCCTTACACTCATGAAACTATTAAAAAAATTCTACCTAAGTCCATACACATCTCTT
>JABUQX010106584.1:22500-27500 GCA_015478945.1 Trachelipus rathkii | reverse complement strand
GGAGGGCCGGCCCCCTCCTGAAAAAAGAAGAAGAAATGCATGGAATGCAAAACAGAGGGAAGAAGAAAGGTAAGAAGAAGAAAGAAGAAGAATGAGGAAGGAGAAGGAAGAAGAATGAGTAATGAGAGTGGAGAAGATTCAGAGTTGTACTGGCCACCGGTGCTGAAGCCGGTCTGCGCTAGTTAGTAAACATTCGTTTAATAATTACAAATCATTACTGTTTACATAAACTGCTTCGTTCTATCATGTACATATCTCAATTGCATTGACATCTTGCAAAGATAAACCCGGTCTTTCTAAAATAGTTGAAGACAGACATTTCTCATTTTCAAATCTCATTTCATTTAAAAGTTAACTAATATAATTTTTTTCCCTAAGTTGAAACATACATACTACTGATTTTTTTTTTTAATTTTTTTTAAGTGTCATTTTACATTGTATACTTTGGGTAATTTCATTATTTTAATTGTTATTTTTTATTTTTTTTTTCCTAACTATTTTTATAAGTTTAATTATTTTGTTTTATTTTACTATAAAAATTTATTATATTTTGTTTTATTGCTTAAAAAATTTGTTTTTACTAAAAAATTTATTCTTTTTATGTTTATAGCTTAAAAATTTTGCATTTTTACATACCTTAAAGCAGTAAATCAGTAAATCAGTAAATCAAACTGTTCTCCATACCCTCCTAACCTAACCACGATCTAATTGATCTATGATCTATTGATCTATTGATTAAAGTCATATTTGTACAACATAACACAAAAAACTTTTATTTATTTTGTTTGTTTCTTTAAACATTTATGTTTTTACTAAAATTTTATGCTGTTCATGGTTTATAAACTTTAAAGAAATTTGCATTTTTACAACCTTAAGAGCAGTAAATCAGTAAAGCAGAAAATCAGTAAAGCATTAAATCAGTAAATCCAGTAAAGCAGTAAATCAGTAAAAGCAGTAAATCAGTAAATCAGCTAAAGCAGTAATCATAAATCAAAACTGCCTTCCAGCCCACCTCCTAGCCGCTCCATGAGCTATTGATCTATTGATCTATTGGATCTATTGATCTATTGATTTTTTGTATAACATAACACAAAAAACTTTTATTTATTTTGTTTTGTTTCTTTAAACTTTTTGTTTTACTAAAAAAAATTATTCCTTTTATGTTTATAATTAAAAAAATTGCATTTTAACATACCTAAAGCAGTTAAATCAGAAATCAATTAATCAAAAACCATCACCCTACCCTCCTACCCCTTCCGATGATCTATGATCTATTGATATCTATGATTCAGAGTCATATTTTGAGTATCATTTTGGGTAAAACATAACATAAAAATAAGTTCTATATACTAACCAACGATTATATGCTAACGTAACAAGTTTTAACATCAATAAAGCTAACATATCACGACCTGAACTAAGAATATAGTATACAACGACCAAACCTAACATAACTTACGCTCGAATAAAAACATTATCAAAGTTCCATACTTAACAGCAGTTAAGTAACTAACATTACATACACAACGTAACTGTTCACACTTTTTCAAACGCATCTGTAACATATCATAGGTATTTTACCTTAACATAGTAATATTTACCAAAAAATTATCATCACCTTACACTTAATTATCATACCTAAACCAGGCGAAGTATATGCTGGACGCTACAAGGTTTAACAATTAATAAAGCTAACATAGCAAACCTGTAATAAGAATATAATTTACAAAGCCAAATCCTAACACAAACTTACGCACGAATAAACAGCTAACATTAACAAAGATCCATGCTTAACAACAGTAAAGTATTTTGTTTTGTTTTCTTTAAATATTTCGTTTTTACTAAAAAATTTATTTATTTTGTTTTATTCTGTTTAAAATATTTTGTTTTAACTAAAATTTCTTCTTTTCATGTTATAACTTAAAAAAATTTTAGCATTTTTACATTACCTTTAAAGCAGTAAATCAGTAAATCAGAAATCAAATTACCTTCCTTGTCCATCCTTGATCTATGGATCTATTGATCTATTGATCTATTGATCTATTGATCTATTGATTAAAGTCATATTTTGTACAACATAACACAAAAACTTTTATTTATTTTTGTAATTCTTTAAAACTTTTTTGTTTTACTAAAAAATTTATTCTTCATGTTTTATAACTTAAAAAAATTTGCATTTTACATACCTTAAAGCAGTAAATCAGTAAATCAGTAAATCAAACTGTATCCAGCCACCCTCCTACCCTTCCATGATCTATTGATCTATTGAATCTCATTGATCTATTGATCTATTGATCTATTGACTCAAGTCATATGTATAAACAGTATCTCAAAAGCTTATGTATTTTATTTTGTTTTCTTTAAACATTTTGTTTTTACTATAAAAATTTATTTATTTTGTTTTATTTGCTTTAAACATTTTGTTTTTACTAAAAAATTTATTCTTTTTATGTTTATAACTTAAAAAATTTTGCATTTTTACATACCTTAAAGCAGTAAATCAGTAAATCAGTAAATCAAAACACTCCCTACCCTTCCATGATCTATTGACTATTGATCTATTATCTATTGATCTATTGATCCATGTCATATTTGTATAATATAACACAAAAACTTTTATTTATTTTGTTTTGTTTCTTTAAACATTTTGTTTTTACTAAAAAAATTATTCTTTTTATGTTTATAACTTAAAAAAATTTGCATTTTTACATACCTTAAAGCAGTAAATCAGTAAATCAGTAAATCAGTAAAGCAGTAAATCAGTAAATCAGTAAATCAAACTATCATCCAACTATACCCTCCTACCATTCGTGAATCTGTTGATCTATTGTTCTATTGATCTAGTTGATCTATGATCTATTGATTCAATCATGTTTTGTATAACATAACACAAAAACTTTAATTTATTTTGTTGTTGTTTTCTTTAAACATTATGTTTTACTATAAACTTTATATTATTTGTTTTATTTTGCTTTAAACATTTTTTTACTAAAAAATTTATTCTTTATGTTTATTAACTTAAAAAAATTGCATTTTTACATACCTTAAAAGCGCAGTAAATCATAAATCAGTAATCAATAAATCAGTAAATCAGTAAAGCAGTAAATCAGTAAATCAGTAAATCAAACTATCATCCAACTACCCTCCTACCCTTCCATGATCTATTGATCTATTGATCTATTGAGCTATTGATCTATTGATCTATTGATTCAATTCATATTCTGGTATCATTTTGGATAACATAACATAAAAACTTTTATTTATTTGTTTTATTTTCTTAAAACATTATGTTTTTACTATAAAAATTATTTATTTTGTTTAATTTGCTTTAAACATTTGTTTTTACTAAAAAATTTAGGCTTTTATGTTTATAACTTAAAAATTGCATTTTACATACCTTTAAAGCAGGTAAATCAGTAAATCAGTAAAGCAGTAAAAAACAATAAATCAGTAAATCAAGCTATCCTCCAATCACCCCTCCTACCCTTCCATGATCTATTGATCTATTGATCTATTGATTCATGTTCATATTTCTTACAACATAACACTAAAAAATAAATTCTTTGTTCGTAGCTATGTTGTTGAAATGTCGCGTTTGTAGTTGCAATGGCTTACAGTTTTGATGTGTGTTGGAAATGTTACTATTTGTTGTGCTGTTGTTGTTGTTGTGTTGATTCTGTTTGTAAATGCTGCGTTGTGTTGTTGTTGTTTGTTTTGTTGTTGTTGTTGGTGTTGTTGTTGTTGTGTTGTTGTTGTGTGTTGTTGTTTGTTGTTGTTTTTGTTGTGGTGTGCGTGTTGTTGTTGTTGTTGTGTTGTTGTTGTTTGTGTTGTTGTTGTTGTTGTTGTTGTATGTTGTTGTAATATATCATACGTTCAAGTTAAATGAAAAATATACAACACTTTTCAAACATATCTCTAAAATATGAATTAATATGCATTAACATTTGTAATATTGAAAACTAAACAAAAAAATACATATCATCCTAACCTAACTGAACATACAGCATCGTTAAACAATGTAACTAAATTAGAAGTTTCAACTTACCAGCAGAAGTCGGCTTAGCAATCTCAATCTTTACTATACACACAACCGCCCTCAAAAATTATTATTATTTATTATTATTATATATTATTATTATTATTATATATAGTATTATTATTATATTATTATTATTATTTATATTATTATTATTATTATATATTATATTATTATTATTTTTATATCAAAATGATTTTTTTATGATTATACAAACCTGAACACACCAATATACCCACACACACACACACCACACACACACACACACACACACACACACACACACACACACACACACACACACACACACACACACACAATAAATATACACTTTACTTAATACATTAGCCATGCAATCATCGTATTAACTTACTGATCACATGGCTGCTATTTCTATGATGTAAAGCAGATGTGTAACATTTTTTAAGCGTCGTTGGAAGATATTTATATTTTTTCCACATATTTAATATAAACATTTCCTTTTGTTATGTATTTTCTTTTACGTTTCTATTATACTTTATATCTATATTTTGTTAAAAGTTAGTTATTTATTTATTTTGAGCCTGAACTCAAGGGATTTACCCCCCAAAAGGGTTTTTTTTTGATTCCTAGAAGGTTTTAAATAATCGATAGATAAATTTTGATTGTTCCAATCGATTTATCGATGTTTTTTACCCCTATATCGATATTTAAATCGTCTTTCTACGTGACTCTGGTTGGGTGGACTGGGAAAAAAAAAAATTTATTTAAAAAATCTTCGAAAGAAAATTATTAATAACTGTTGTTCTATGTATCTCTATTATCAGGGTGTAAATGATGGCAAGGGGACTGAAATTCCTGGAAATCTGGAATCCTGGAAGGATTTCAGGAACCTGGAAACTGGAAAGTGACTTCCAGGAACCTGGAAAATGACTTCCTGGAAACTGGAAACTGGAAAAAAATAAATAAATAAAATTAAAAAAAA
>JABUQX010106584.1:10000-20000 GCA_015478945.1 Trachelipus rathkii | reverse complement strand
AAACAAAAATAATTAAAAGTATTTTTATATGTTATACAAAATGACATGAATCAATAGAATCAATATAGCAATAGATCAATAGGATCAATAGATCATGGAAGGTATGGAGGTAGTTTGATTTACTGATTTACTGATTTACTGCTTTAAGTATGTAAAAATGCCAAATTTTTTAAGTTAAGTTATAAACATAAAAAGATTAATTTTTAGTAAAAAACAAAAGTTAAAGCAAATAAAACAAAAATTAAATAAATTTTTATAGTAAAAAACATAATGTTATAAGAAAACAAAACAAAAAAAAATAAAAGTTTTATGTTATGTTATACAAATATGACTTGAATCAATATATCAATAGCTCAATAATCCATAGATCAATAGATCATGAAGGGTGGGTGGGGAGGGAGTGTTGATTACTGATTGACTTATTTACTGCTTAAGGTATGTAAAAAATGCCAAATTTTTAAGTTATAAAGCATAAAAAGAATAAATTTTTAGTAAACCAAAAGTTAAAGAAACAAAACAAAATAAAAAAAGTTTTGTGTATATGTTTGTACAAAATATGACCTTAACATAGATCAAAATAGATCAAAGATCAATAGGATCAATAGATCAATAGATCAAAATAAAATCAAAGGATGGAGTGGGAGAGGGGTGATTGATTTACTGAATTAGCTGATTTACTCTTTAAAGGTATGTAAAAATCAAAAATTTTTTAAGTTATAAACATTGAAAAGAAAGAAATTTTAGTTAAACAAAATGTTTTAAAAGAAACAGAACAAAAATAAATAATTTTTTTAGTAAAAAACGAAATATTGAAAGAAAACAAAACAAAATACTTTACTGTTGTTAAGTATGGAACCTTGTTAATGTTAGCTGTTTATTCGTGCGTAAGTTGTGTTAGGTTTGCTGTGACATTATATTCTTATTCAGGTTATGCTATGTTAGCTTTATTAATGTAAAAACTTTACGTCAGCATATATTCGCTGGTTAGTATGATAATTAGGTTTATGATCATTTTTTGTTAAATATTACTATGTTAGTAAAATACCTATGATATTTTACAATGCGTTTGAAAAAGTGTGAACAGTTACGTTGTGTATGTAATGTTAGTTACTTACTGCTGTTAAGTATGAACGTTGATTAATGTTGGTTGTTAGTTGAGCCGTAAGGTATGTTAGGTTGTGTGTATACTAATTCTTAGTATCAGGTCGTGATATGTTAGCTTTTATTGATGTAAAAACTTGTTACGTTAGCATATAATCATTGGTTAGTATATAAAAGAACTTATTTTAGTTATGTTACCCAAAATGATACTCAAAATATGACTTGAAACAATAGCATCAATAGATTCAATAGATCATAGATCCATGGAAGTAGGAGGGAGGCTGGATAGTTTGATTAACTGATTTACTGATTTACTGCTTTAAGTATGTAAAAAATGCAAATTTTTAGTTATAAACATAAAAGAATAAATTTTTTAGTAAAAAACAAAAGTTAAAGAAAACAAAACAAAAATAAATAAAAGTTTTTGTGTTATGTTATACAAAAATATGACTTGAATCAATAGATCAATAGATCAATAGATCAATAGTCATGGAAGGCTAGGAAGCGGGCTGTGAAGGCCAGTTGATTTACTCATTTACGCTTTACTCGATTACTGATTTACTGCTTTACTGATTACTGATTTACTGATTTACGTGATTTACTGCTTTACTGATTTACTGCTTGACAAATATCAACCATTAAGCTATATAATCTTGAAATTTTTGTAACCTATAAACATAAAGCATAAAATTTATCAACAGAACAAAATGTTACAAAGAAACAAAACAAAATAAATAAAAGTTTTGGTTATGTTGTAAAAATATGAACTTTAATTCAAATAGATCAATTAGCATCAATAGATCAATAGATCAAATAGATCGTTGAAGGTATATAAGGTGACGGTACAGTTGATTTACTTGATTTACTGATTTACTGCTTTAAGTATGTAAAAGGGAAAGAATTTTGAAGGCATAGAAACATAAAGAGAGATTTAAGTATATCAAAGATTACAAAGCAAATAAAACAATATTAAAAAATTTATATAGTAAAAATAAAAACCAAAATAATTAAACTATAAAAAATAGTTAGAAAAAAAATTATCTTTAAAATTTAAAAAAAGTAATTGTTCACAAAGTATAAAGGTAGAATAGAACTTAAAAAAAAAATTCAGAAAGAAAAAACAACAGTGAATCTTACGTATCTATTGAGCCAAACGCTTAATTTATATTAGTTAGCGTTTTATAAAAATAAAATGAGATTTGAAAATAGAAATGTCTGTCTTCAACATTTAGAAAGACGGGTTATCTTTGCAAGATGCAATGCCAAATTGACGAATTGGTACATGATAAACAGAAGCAGTATGTAAACAGTAATGAGTATTGTATTATAAAACGAATTTACTAACTAGCACCGCAACCGGCTTCAGCACCGGTGACAGTAACTACCAACTCTGAATCCTTCTCCTACTCCTCCTTCCTCATTCTTCTTCCTCCTCCTTTCCTCATTCTTCTTCCTTCTTCTTCTTCTTTCTTCTTCGTCCTCTGTTTTGCATTCCATCGGGGGGGGGGGGGGGCCAATTTTTCTTTTTCTTCTTTTTTTTTTTTTCAGGGGGAAAGGGGAGGCCCCCTCCGGGCGTTCTCTGGACTCCGTATCCGAATCCGCCTCCAACTCCGTCTCCGTACTCTGCTCTTACCCAACCTCCAGTTCAGTCTCTGCGATTATTTTAAACCCTCTAGAACCAAAAAAAACCTTGGGGCTAAAAGCCCCCTTTGGGGTAAAACCTTTGAGTTCAGGCTCAAAACCTCGAACGGTCTTCCAGAACTTAAATTCGGTCTCACCGACCTTTAAAAACCCTAAAACTTTGAGGGTTATTCCAACGTCAAATCTAATGAAATTATTGAAATTTCCAAAGTCAGCTTGCTAGACATGACTGGAATGCTTCCGAAAACCTCCCGAAAAAAGTTTCAAGTCTTTCCTTCGATACAGTGGCAGGGCTGCAATGGGAAAAATCCCCAAAATCCTCCGGAGTTGGGATCTTGACCTGAATTATGGACAAAAAATGCCTAAAAAAGTAGCTAAAAATCAAAGGCCAAAAAGGTCAGTCAAAAAGGTTCAGGTGCGGTAAAGAGGCCAGGGTTGGGGTAAAACAAGCCGGTTGCGCATTTTAGCGGAGGTGTGCCCTCCTTACTATAATATATATATATATATATATATATATAGTATATATATATATATATATATATATATATATATATATATATATATATATATATATATATATATATATATATATATATATATATATATATATATAATATATAAAATATATTATATATATATATATATATAATATATTATATAATATATATATATAAATCGAGAACTCGGCGCGCCACAGTAACTTCCCTACCATATATATATATATAGTAGATAGTATATAATATATAAATAATATATATATTATATATATATCATTATAATATAAATATATATATATGACCTTTTCTGTTTTACACTGTCAGCTTTTGAATTTTTTTTTAATATAGCCATTCTAGTATATGATAACAATCAATTTAAAGTGGTAACTGACATGATTCAAAAATATATAGAACTTTTTACGACTCCGTCAGTTTTAATATTTTTTTTTTTTTAACTAAAGGAATACCCAAGAGTAAACCGCAAAAATGGCAGGAGTCGAGGTCTCTCGGCCTTCTGAGGAACGACAGGGTAGGACTATTTTCCCCCCTTCGGGAGGGTCTTCCGGAAACCCCCGCTCTTTGGTATTTGGGTGTCGCGGGGGTTCCTCCGCCCCTCCCCTACGGGGTATGGAAAACGTCACCCCCTCTGTCCCCCGTCGGCTCGAGCCCCCTAAATTTTTTTTATTTTTTTTACATTTTTGTAATAAGCTTTATACGCTGATTCCAAATATGTTTTTTCTGTAATTGATTTTTCGAGATATTTCTTATGATTTTTTTTGTAATATTGCTTATACGCTGATTCAAATATGAATTGATTTTCAGAAGTGTCGCACTTTCGAGATATTCAGTTTTGAAAATTTTTTTATATCATGTGATTTTAAAAATTATTAAAATATTTTCGAACTTTTGAAATCATGTTCCGTTACCACTGAAAATTCATTGTTGTATCAATATAATAGCAACTATATTAAAAAAAAAAAAAAAAAAAAAAAATCAAAACTGACGGAGTCTTTAAATCGAACAGAGACCTAATATAGGTATAGAATATATATATATATATATATATATATATAATATATAATATATATATATATAAATATATATATATTATATATATATATATATATATATATATATATATATATATATATATATATATATATATATATATATATATATATATGCCCGTTATGTTTTACGACTCCGTCCAGTTTTGATTTTTTGTTTTTTTTAACATATTGCTTGTTTTTTAACATATTGCTAGATACTAATAATGAATTTAAGTGGTGACGGACATGATTCAAAAGTTAGAAATGTTTTAAATCATTTTTTATAAAATCACATTTAATAAAAAAAAAAAATTCAAAAATGAAATATTCGAAAAGTACGATACTTGCAGAAAACCAATTACATATTTGGAATCAGCATATAAAGCTTATTACATAAATGTTATAAAAAATTATTTAAATATGAATATCTCGAAAACTATGACACTTAAATCAATTACATATTTGGAATCAGCATATAAAGCTTACTACAAAAATGTAAAATATATATATATAGTATATATATATATATATATATATCAATTAAATATATATATATATATATATATATATATATATAATATATATATATATATATATATATAGTATATATATTAGGGGCTCGAGCCGACGGGGACAGAGGGGGGGACGGTTTCCATACCCCGTAGGGGAGGGGCGGAGAACCCCCGCGACACCCAAATTTACCAAAATTAGAACTGACGGAGTCGTAAAACTTTACAGGTCCTATATATTTTTGAATCATGTTCGTCACCACCTAGATTGATTGTTAGTATCATATACTCGAAATATATGAAAAAAAAAACAAAAAAATATCAAAACTAACGGAGTCGTAAACATAACAGGTGACATATATATATATATATATATATATATATATGTAATATACATATAGACCTATATATATATATATATATATAATAATATATAATATATATAATATATATATATATATATAATAATATAATAATATATATATATATAAAAACGTCCTCCCCCAGGAAGGTCATGGCCTTCTAAGAAAAGGGCTAAGGAAAATATAATTGGAAATAAATCAAGTAAATGTACCCGCATGGCTCAAAATATATATATATATATATATATATATATAATATAATTATATAATATATTATATAATATATATATATAATATAATATATATAATAATATATATAATTAATATATATTATAATTATATATATAATATAATATAACATATAGACCTAACCTAGATGGATTATCATTGTCGTAAACGTTGACCTAAGCTAGATAATTAAAAAGCGCATTCACTGTAGGAATGTCTAATATTGAAAAAAAAATAATATTTGCAGTAACAGTATACTTGGAGCATCAATGTTTACTATTAGCATAAAAAGTAAACTTTCCTCCTATTTTCGTAATTTCAATTCTTTTTTACACTTTCACAAACTTTTTTATCTAATATGAAACAAACTAAAAAATCGATTATCGTAATTTCAATTTTTTCTAACAATTTTTTCTAAAATTATGTGGACCTCACTCTTCAGATGTTAAAAATTAATGACGTTTAGTATTTATATATAGATATTTTAATTTGAAACGGTCAAATAATGCCCAAAAGGAATATAGCCCATGTCAAAACATCTAGTTCATTCCCAAATGGGTTTCCTCGATATTTGAAACTTAAATATCGATAAATATCGATTTCATAATATATATATAATATAATATATATATATATATATATATATATATATATAATATATTTATATATATATATATATATATATATATATATATATATATATATATATTATATATATATATAATATATATATATATGACTTAATTAATTCAATCTTAATTAATTTCAATCTTTCGTAAACTGAGAAAAAACAAAATTTATAAGTCAAAATGGATATTTTCGGTCACAAGAGTGGGTAATTTCTCATAGCCTGTCTGGCAATACTGGACTTTTATAGCAGAAATCTTAGTTTGAAATTTTACGCCATGGAGGCAGCATGTGTGTTTAGTTGTTAATTTTGTGCAAACTTTGAAAATGAATTTGTATGATTTATTTGACATCTGTAATGATAATTGCAGTTTACTTGCATTTTTATACTATAATAAATTTATTTTAGAAGTGAAACGTTGCAAAAATGAAAAATATAACTGCCATGTTGCATAAGCAAAAATAGATTTATTTTAGATTAATAATAGATACCAAGACGTTTCCGATAGAAGGAACACCTTTTAGGTTATTTAGCCACTTTTATGTGGGTAACAAAGTTCGAACCAAAAAGAACGTTTTTTTTAAGACGTTTTTTGCATGTATTGTAAGAATTACCATTTAAACGAGTTAAAAACCTTATATATATATAATATTATAAATATAATTATATATATATATATATATATATATATATAATACTATAATATATATATATAATATATAATATATATATATAATATCTAGCCTACCCTTAGTTCGGGCTTCATAATACATTAGGAGTTAGGGCAACTGTGGCATTTCAAAATCTAATAGGGTCAGAGGCTAACTTGGGCTTCCCATAGTCCATTAGTTTAGGTACTGGAGCTTTCATAATTCATTAGGTTAGGGCCTAGTTACGGCCTTTTAAGTCTAGGTTAGGATAAAGTTTTGATAGATAGACAACAGATTTACATATATATATAATTATATATATATATATATATATATATATATATATATATAATATATATATATATATATAGATATAAATATATATATATAATAATATATATATAAGTAAGAATCGATATATCGAATATCAAAGCTCAGACGAAAGATTGGAATTTCCCCTATATATATATATATATATATTATATAATTATATATATATATATAAAATATAATATAATATATATATATATAATATATATATATTATATAATATATATATATATGAGAGAGAGAAGAGAGAGAGGGAAAGAGAGAGAGAGAGAGAGAAGAGAGAGAGAGAGAGAGAGAGAGAGAGAAGAGAGAAGAAGAGAGGAGACTTGGAGATCCGATAAAATTCTGGTTCTGGACGGAATTTTTAGTTGATCTCGGCTAATATTCGCGGTTTCTGCTGGACTGATAAATCTATTTCCGGTACACCTCTAATATATATATATATAATATAATATATATATATATATATATATATAATATATATATATATATAAAAAATTTGCCATGTACAAAAATATTTTTTTCTCTTTCGATATATATATATATATTATATATATATATATATATATATATATATAGCTTGTTTACTCAGGTTAGGTTTTGGTTAGGCTACGCTAGACAATGCATTAAGAAAGATAGGTGAAAAGAAAGATAGTTAGAGAGCTATAAAGTGGGCATATAATTAATAAGCTATTTGTGTTAAGATCAATATTTTGTGCAACATTTGATACTATAGTGATCATTTATGAAATTATTTGTTATTAGCTGAATTACCCCATAAAAAAAATTATTTTTAGGATACAACCCCATGTTTGGGGTTTGGTCCCCACCTCGTAGGGGCTTAGCGGTCCGATTCTATTGGAATCATACTTTGACATTCTTCCTCCATCTTCCTCGGTTAATCACTCTATGATTTCCTCGTTTCTCTTTTTTTTCTTCTGCGAACTCCTGCCGGGGATACTCAAACTCCCGGTAAGAACTTGATACTATCAAAATCGAGTTTTACGAGTTCGTAAACATATTGAAAGACACCTCCGTTTCAGTGTTCTAGCTCATGAGCCTACTACACCTCTTACTCCTTCTTTCGCTCCGATTCCTTCTCAGTGGAAACCAGAGGGGAGGTGAAATACAGAGGGACCAGAAGAAAGAGAGATTGGAAAGAAGAAGGATAGTCAGAGGCGATTTATTGAAGAGATGAAGTCCAATCTGGGATTCTACTGAAGATTTGATTGGAATATTTTAAGAGAAGAGAGAAAGAAAGAAAGCATTTGATTCATTCATGGTGGCTAGAAATTTCAAGGAAAAAAAAATTATGATTTTGGATTTTAAAAATGTAAAATTTTAAACATTTAAATTTATTTCATTTGTAATCTGGATTCGAGGAGCAGCAAAATTTTTGAAATCATTTCTTTTGGCTATTTTGGATAATTAATTATTAAATACAAAAATAAAATTATAAAGAATAAATTTAAAAAATACTAAATTGAAGAAGTGAGCTGCGTTTTACCAAGCTATCGTCGATCATATGAAGTAAAAATTTTCCAAATCTCTGTCCACTGGTAGGCACGGGGCTGGAACCCCTCCTATTACATTACTTCCGCGAATTTGTGATATATCGTTTAAACATACTAATAGTAATAACAGTGATTGTGGGGATAATAATAATAATAATAATAATAATAATAATAATAATAATAATAATAATAATAATAATAATAATAATAATAATAAATAATAATAATAATAATAATAATAATAAAATAATAAAATAATACATAATAATAATAAAATGTTAATGATAAATTAAGACGCGAGTTGTATATCTAATTTAATTTATAGTTGAAATATATATAACAAACAATACTAATAGTAATACAGTGCTTTGTGTTGATAATGATAATAACAATCATATAATGTTAATGAAATTTTTAAATAGGAAAATTTTTGATATAGTGAATAGTGATAAAAAAAATTAACATATAGAGAAATATTGTGTAGGCATATCAATATTAATATTAAAACATAGTCAGTCTCATGAATAAATAATATTAATATTAAAATATATAGTTAAAATTACTGGTGATTAAATAGTGAAAATATATGTATTAAGCAATTAATAGATAATAGTAATGATGATAAAATAGTATGTAATATAAATATATGTATATATTTTTAATTTTTTTTTGTAGTTTATATTTATTTATATAAAACGCCCGAATAGCTCAGTGTTAGAGCACTCGCCAAACCAAGCGAGGGTCCCAGTTCGCAACTGGTCGGGTAGGAGAATGTGAGCTATTCTCTCCTTGGCTTGGCCCGTCCTGCTCGGACGTTAAATGAGTACACCTCTTCCTTGATTAGGGCTCGCCCGTGATGATGGGTTTATTTCTTAAAAAAAAAAAAAAAAAAAAAAAAAAAAAAAAAAAAAAAAAAACTCCTGTCGGCTGTTTTTTTCATCCGTAACTGATAACATAACCAACTTTAGCCGGTACCGCACCTCCTCCGCGTGGGTGCCGGAGCATGAAACCTCGGCTCTTATGAGGTGACACCACCAGTGATAAGGGTACCAAGTTTGAGGGGATACGATAATTATAACTCTAAACTGAAGTAGAAATAAATCCTGCCCTTTGATTGGTCGATCCGTGACGTAATCATCCTCTCGACCAATCACAGCCGTTAATTATATAATATATATATATATATATATATAATATATATATATATTTATATATATATATTATATATATATATATATAATTTATAGTAATTATATATAAATATTATATATAGTATATATATATATATATATTATATATAATATATATATATATATATATATATTTCTTAATTTGGTTAATTTAATTATCACCAACCATTCGTACGCCAGTTCTCTTCGAACTATCGGAAATGATTTCCTAATCGTTTGAAATCAGTCAAGGGAACCCGAATCTTCATTCGCAGGGCTAAACCTCTGAGTTCACATTCAAAACTTCCGAAAGTGGGCTTCC
>JABUQX010106584.1:0-2500 GCA_015478945.1 Trachelipus rathkii | reverse complement strand
CGCTGATTACCTTCTGCACACTTTTTTCAGGCACAAAAACGCGCGCATAGTTTAAAGATACATCGACAATTAATTCTATCTCCTTTCCGTCATAAAAGAACTTCTGTTTTATTAACTTCAAAGTAGTTTTCTCTCTCTTCGCCATCAGATCGCTCAGGTACTTATCAGAATGTTGGTGTAGTCTAATTTCTTCAAAGTCCAAATCTCGTTTGAAATGCGAGACTAATATCTTTGCATTTTTATCAAACGTTGTTACTAAATTTATTTTTGCAATTTCCAATATGGCCGCTTCAGTGCGACTGCTATTTTCATTTCGACAAGACAGATCTATCGGTGCACATTCATTCATTACCAAAGTAATAGCACCACGTGTCAAGTGCGCTATAGTATCTCAGCGGATTGCTCATTGGCGTCGTGAATCGGTGCGGCGGAGTCACAGACTACACTATTTTGAAACCTGCATCTTTCTCCTTACTCATCCTCATCTCGGCGCAAAGATTATTCGAGCAAGTAAATATTTTAATAACGCATTTTGATTTTCGGTAATTAACTCCATCGTGATATTAAAAGTACTCAAAATAGCGAGTTCCCTCAATTCCCTAGCATTATAATTTTGTACATCATTAGCATGATTTATCTTATATACAAACGCACGAGAGCACGTACAGATGCGTACAGGCTTTCCCGCTAAAATTGCCCCATATTTCTTGAATAATTTCGTTAACCCCAATAATAGCTTATTTACTGGCAAATATTTTTTTTCTGTTGTATTAAAAGACCCACTATAAAAAGCAAAAGGAGTACCATTC
Source organism: Trachelipus rathkii (assembly GCA_015478945.1). Classification (NCBI taxonomy): domain Eukaryota; kingdom Metazoa; phylum Arthropoda; class Malacostraca; order Isopoda; family Trachelipodidae; genus Trachelipus; species Trachelipus rathkii. The sequence goes on along the minus strand of JABUQX010106584.1, from coordinate 1,691 downwards.
TCATCGTCAGACATAATTACCGTATTAAAAGCTTTATTATTTGCATAAATGTACACTTTGAGAGGCGCATCGACGGCTGGGAACCTGAGCCGCGAGGCGTGACGAATCGCTTGTTTTATATCTACAAAAGACTTCTCAGCCTCGGGAGACCACGTGATTTTTTTATTAGAGCTATTTTTTCCCTTTAAAAAATTATACAAAGGCAACGTTAAATTTGTAAAACACGGTATATTTTGGCGGTAAAATGAAATTCGGCCAACAAAAGAACGCACTTCTTTTATGGTTGAAGGGCGAGGAGCATTAATTATTTCCTTCACTTTTTCAGATAATGGCGCAAGCCCTTCTTCCGTCAAGTCAAAACCCAAATAACTTAACCTCTTTACCCCAAATTCGCATTTTTTTTTATTTAAACAAATTTTAAAATAATTTAATCTCTCAAATACTTGTTTAAGTACCAACACGTGGTCTGATAAATCTTTGGTCCCTATCAAAATATCGTCTAAATACACGTGTACACCGGGAATGCCTTGAAGTAATATAGTTAAAAATCTCATGAAACACGAGCTCGAATTTTTAAATCCCATCGGTAATTGTCTAAAAGAAAAATTTCCGATCATTGTACTTATAGTAAAATAATGTTGATCGGCTTCTGCCAAAGGCAGTAAATAGTACGCGTTCGTGACGTCAAGCTTACTTAATACCTTTGTCCCATGAAGCCCACTAAATATATCATTTATATTCGGCATAGCAAATACATCATTTTTCGCCACGGAATTAAGCTTTCTAAAATCACATACAATTCGTACCCCTCCCCCATTTTTTTCTAACACGCTGATGGGAAAACTCCATTGAGACGGTGCTCTCTTTAAAACTTTCGCTTTTACTAAATTTAATAGCTCCCTCTTTGTTTGTTCGAATAATTTATGAGGAATACGACGAGGTTTAAGTTTTATTGGAACTCCGCTTATATTAGTTTTATAAGGAAAAAGCGAAGCTAATTCCTTCAAGATAGCAGTAGGCATGCGAGTCTCCTCCCCCCCACGTAAAGCAAAGGTATTCCCCCCACCATATCTATTCTTAAGTTTCGAATCGGCGTTCCCCCCTCCCCAAATTCTTAAACAAGCCATCCCCAAAGTTTAAGCTGCTCTCACGAACCTTAAAAATCGGCAAATAGGCAATTACAAAATAAATGTTTAATTTCTGTTTTTTGAACACCTGTAACATAAAAACGTGGATTAGAAGCACAGAAGAGAGAATGAGAGGAGAGTATGAATTAAAGCCTTATCTCTACAAATTGTTTTATCACACAAATTTATACATTCCTTGCTCTGAGTATCCGTTAACACATCTGTTTTTCAAAACTTAATAATTAACGAAAAATTTGTGTTGTTTAAAAAACGGCATTCCTAATATGCAAATGGGCAATTTAGTTGTTAAAAATTCTTACGATTTTCATAATTCTCTTTTAAAACAAAAAATCAATTGTAACAACTTCGCTGAGCTAATATGTCCCAATTACGTATCATTGGCTGCCTTTAATTTGGGACAAATCGAATATTATTGTCTCCATGCCATAGGCATACATTGATTCTCACTACACTATCTAAAATGAAAGACTCTTTTTATATCTTATCCCATAAAGTTTATAAAAGTTTAAATCTGCTACATATTAAACAACAATCTCTCTCTTT
>JABUQX010106583.1:42500-56017 GCA_015478945.1 Trachelipus rathkii | reverse complement strand
TTAGTACCCCTTTTACTATAACCCAACACCCATCCATTCATCCCTTCACGCAAAAATGTTTGTTTTTTTCAAGTAGTAATATTCTTAGGGGTATTCTAAATAATCAAAATACTCATATTAATGACATTTATAGGCTTTTATTTTGATTTTACATTTTAATTTATTTCAGTTTTTTATAATAGCAGTCTAACATCAAAGCTAATAAAAACAGCATTAAAATAATTTGTAACCACATTAACTTATGATAAAAGTTTATAATAATTTCCAGCTTGATATACAAGTCTTTGAACATGGCTCATAATAATTTCATTTGGTATTTTCCGACATTACCAATATTATTTTCAAGTACCCTGAACCGGTCTGCCGAGTACCACCAGGGGTACGCGTACCCCAGGTTGGGAAACGCTGTTAGAGAGTTAGTTCAGACCCCTCCTCTCTCTTTCTCCTCCTTTCTCTCTCTCTCTCTATATATATATATATATATATATATATATATATATATATATATATATATATATATATATATATATATATATATATATATATATATATATAGAGTTTTAGACTTTAAGACATGAGTTTGAGTAAATAATAATATAAAAAGGTCTATAGTAATAATAAGAAACTTCAAATAAAGTTAATATTTATCAAATACATATCATGAAGGTCTTCAATGTGTAGGAGCGTGAGCTTTCGATCTAAACGAGATCCTCCTTCAGACGCATTAAGTTGAAGACTAAATGTAATTTATAAAAGAAATGTATAGTTAAAAAAAGTTGTTAAAAATATTATAAAATTAATTAATTGAATTTAGTTTTGATTTATTTTTCAGACCCCCAACTCACACCTTCAATAACATCTCACAATGCGTCTACAAAATTCCATGTTCTAATTGTAATTCTTGCTACATAGGAGAGACTAATGATTTTAGTAGACGCCAATACCAACATAGACATGACCTCTCTTCTGACTCACAAAACTCGGCACTCACCCTTCACAGAACATTACTCAATCACAACATTAACATCAATGGCATGACACCAATTCTACAGGTACTAGATCCGACACAACGTAAAATTATTGAATCCATTTGCATACAAAATTTTCCAAACTTTAACAAATTAAAAGGTGAATATGCTCTCGACCCCACCTTAAACAAAATAATTAACACCACACCTTTTTTCAAAAAAATCAAAACTAAATTCAATTAATTAATTTTATAATATTTTTAACAACTTTTTTAACTATACATTTCTTTTATAAATTACATTTAGTCTTCAACTTAATGCGTCTGAAGGAGGATCTTGTACAGATCGGCTCACGCTCCTAAACATTGAAGATCATTTATGCTATGTATTTGGTAAATGTGCTTAAATTGAAGTTTCTTATTATAACTCTCGGATTTTACATATTTTATATATATATATATATATATATATATATATATATATATATATATATATATATATATATATATATATATATATATATATATATATATATATATATGTAATATCTATATATATATATATATATATAAGGTATATAAATTGAATTGCTGAAGGAGGGAGGAGAGGAGCTGAAAACATGATGCTGAGATTTCACAGACAGGTGTTGGTGGAGAGTGGAGTGCCAGCGGAAGGTTGAGAAGGTCAATATGGATTCCCATTTATAAAAGGTACCAAGGACATGGAGATTGTAAAAAAAATTATGAGGAATCTCACTAATGGATCATAGGAGAAGTTATATGAAAGAATATTAGAAAGAAAATTAAGATAAAAATAGAGCCGAGATTATAGGTGAGAGCAATATGGGTATAAATGGTAGAAGCACTACAGATTTAATGTTTGCATTAGGAATGATACAGGAAAAGACATGGGAATACAACAAGAAGGCATATATCGCCTTCATAGATTTGAAGAAAGCATTTGATTCTGTACCCAGGGAGAAGCTATGGATAGTTCTGGAGAGGGATTATGAAGTTGAAGACAGACTGATAAAGGCAGTAAAGTACATATGTGAATAGCTTAAGTAAGGTAAGAACAGGATATAAAACGAGGAATGGTTTGAGGTAAAACTGGGTAAGTGTGTGGTCGCCGATCCTGTTTATAGCGTGTTGGACACAGTCGAAGAGATTGACGGAAACATCATGGTATACGCAGATGATTTAGCGTGTTGGAGTGGGAATGGTGAGAAGGTTAAGAATAAATAGTGCTGTGTTCATAAAGTAAGAAGCTGGATCATGGAATAATGGAAAACGAAATAATGGTAAAATAGAAAATAAAGGGAAGAGGAGGAAGGAAGTTGAAATGAAGTGGAGATCGTGGCGTCCCATGGACAGATGCATGTACTGGAAAGAGGTACAAGAAATTGAAGTAGAGATTGAAACAGCAAAGGACAAGAAACAATGCTATCGCGAAAAGATAGACTCATGCGAAAACAATGCCGAAAGTGTTAACCCTGTCTATCGAACAGATAGAACACGGCAAGGGAAGAGAAATAAAGTCAGACAGCAGAATAGATATTGAGACAGTGAATTGGAAAAAGACAAAGGAAGACAAGTAAATGTGAGGAGGCATGGGTGTGAAACCGATGATGAATAAAGTGGACTGTGGGAAGACAGAATGGTGGGGACACCCTGGAGAAATACAGAAGGAAGAGAGAGTTGCAAGTAGAGGAGGTGGATGTGGGAGACCGGAGGGAGTGAGGCCGAGGGGAAGACCGCGGAAGAGATGGAGAGAGTGGAGGATTCATTAAGGAGACACCAGATGCCTGCAATGGATGAGCTGATGGCGGATGGGATCGTGATCGATAGAACACAATGGAAGCGGAGGTTGGCCCCACTGACAAGCTCGTGAGCTGTAAGATGTAAAGATGTAAGATACAAATATACATATATATATATATATATATATATATATATATATATATATATATATATATATATATATATATATATATATATATATAATAATATATATATATATATATATATATATATATATATATGGCCTGGTTCGTAATAACCCCCCTTCGATATTTTAATCGATAATAATATCGATATTTTTATTTATAAAATTTAAACATTATCGATTTTTTTTTTAATTTTTTGATAAAATGTGAAGTAACTTTACTATATTTTTTATTTCTTTTAAATAATATATAGTATTATTATTAAACATGCCAAACAAACGTTTAATTCACGTTTCCTTTTGTTGAATGGACTTTAATTTGCTATAAAATGAACTTGCTTTTTTTCCTTTTTTGAGCTTCAAATTGATTTATTTTAAATTCATTTTATTTAATTTTTTAGTTTATTTCGACGTAAATATTTATTATTTGTGTCCACAATGAGTGTTGAATATATATATATATATATATATATATATATATATATATATATATATATATATATATATATATATATATATATATATATATATATATATATATATATATATAGCCCACCTCCAATGCGAGGGTGTTAGCCCTCGCTCAATAGACAAGCCTTGCTCCGTTAAATACACTGTATTTTACTAATAATCACTACTATTTACTATATTTCAATATTGATATTATTATGTTATATACTATTTAGTCACCACCACTCACGGGCAGAGCCCTATATATATATATATATATATATATATATATATATATATATATATATATATATATATATATATATATATATATATATATATATATATATATATATATATATATATATATGTGAGAGCATATATGTATATATATGTATATATATATATATATATATATATATATGTATATATATATATATATATATATATATATATATATATATATATATATGTATATATATATATTATGCTATATATATAATATGCAAGAGAGAGAGAGAGAGAGAGAGAGAGAGAGAGAGAGAGAGAGAGAGAGAGAGAGAGAGAGAGAGAGAGAGAGAGATGCGTGAGCGTGGGCGAAATTTTATAAAATAGGATTATTTTAGTGTTTGATTAGGAGACCAAGACAGGAACCTCATTTTTATCCCCAGTGAATGTGCGATGTGGTGAAGAACTGCATCAGTGGTCATAAAGTGGTGAATCTTTTCGTTTGGTCATGGTGGAGGGAGAAAGCAAATTATAATGTGAGCGGCTTTAACGTAAAAACAAAAGGACATTATGTATCCACAGGTAAGATCCGCAATACGTCCTGTGTCCATGGGGTAGGAATTACTGTTCCTTCCTCTCCCGCAAAACAAGTTGATGTTTGTGATGATCAGAAAATAGATAGTAAATCTTGTGATAATTATTGTGACCAAGATGATGTTTATAATCTCGGTTGTGAAGAATGATTTGGTGAGAGACTTGGGCCTCTCTAAAGATTCAGCAGAACTTTTAGTCTCATGATTGAAGGAAAAACATCTGTTGGCCAAATGGACGTCGTTTTCATGGTTTAGAGATAGAGAGGAAGAATTTGAATAGTTTTTCTCACAAAGAGACGATCTAGTACTGTCTGATGTCCTGGAATCATGAAATATTTCAATATTGACTACAACAATACAATGACTGTCCACTCTTCATCGACTCGTCCAGAAAAGGAGAGTCTCAAAGCTGAATTTCTCCTGTGAGTAGGTATGTTCCTTATACCTGTGGAACATTCTATTCCATTTGAAAAAAGTGTCATGAAAATATAGAGATGATCTAACAACAGGTGAATATATAAAGACCATGGTTGGATCATTTTGGCGATTTAGGTACTCTCCATGTTACTAGGACAACAAAGTGAATACACAAAGCATTCGTGTTTCCTATGTGAATGGGATAGCAGTAGTAAGAATCAGCATTATATTAAAAAGAATGGTTAATCGAGAAAATTCTACAGCCTGAGATAAAAAAATGTACAAGAGGGTTTAGAAGATCCAAAAGATAGAGGAAGTGTTTAAATATCTTTGCACCGAGTTTCCTAATTTGTGTCAAGTGAAGCTAAGGAAGGAGTATTCTTCGGTCCATGTTTAAAAAATCTATGGCAGTGTTAACACTAAATATGAGAACAAAGATGAAAACAAACAAACTTAGAAACAATCAAAAGACGCTGTAAAAAAACTTCCTTGAGAAACAAAGAAAGATCAAATTACAAATATACTGTTGAAAATATGGTAATAACGTTTAAAACCTTGGATTTTAACATGAGCATTAAAACGAATTTGGACTGAAAGCTTCTTTGGGGAGACCCTCGGCTAAAAGATTGAAGTTATTTCACCGAAATTTAGGGAATAGATTATTGGAATATATAATGTTTGAAAATTATTCTTACATTAAAAAGCACGTTTACCTATTTTGTCACTTGGGGAAATAGTTGAGGAAAAAGTAAGCTAGTTTTCCATGTAGTTTACTTTCACAATAAATCTATAATTCTTTATATACCGTACCTAAATTAGTTCCCTGCTAGAAAAAATAAGTATACTAATTAATTTCGAGTGATTTATCTTACGCTCGATAAGATAAAATCTAACACATTTTAAGAACGGTTTCGTGCCAAATCGACCGCGAATTCTTATTAATAAACTTGTTTACAAACATTTGGAATCAGCTGTTGTGCAGAAGTAGAAACACTTATGATGAACTTGGATTTGGAGGGTATTATTATAAAAAGGAAGAATAATGATGATATTTCAGAATATTTTATTTTTGGAACTAATAAAAAAAAAAAAAAAAAAGGAGGAGAAAGCATAAACCTTTTTTTTTTTCTCTTAAAGTAATTTTTTAGTGTTTATAAGAATATATTTTATATATATATATATATATATATATATATATATATATATATATATATATATATATATATATATATATATATATATATATATATATATATATATATATATATATATATATAAATATATGTATGTATATATATATATATATATATAATCCTATTCGCGATATATATATATATATATATATATATATGTATATATATATATATATATATATATATATATAATATAATAGTAGAGTTTAATTTGCTAAGATAGGTACAAGAAACTGATAACATATATGGAATCAGCAGTATGAAATTGTATAAAAAATGAAAAAAAAAAAAGAAATTTTTATATATTTTTTTGCTTATCTCCAAACAAGAAAACTAGTAACATATTTAGAATCAGCGTATGAAATATGTATGAACGATTTTTTTAACTAAAAGATACCAGGGTAAAGATACAAAGAGTCAGGGTCTCTCGGCCTTCTGGGGGACGACGGGGTTGGAGGGTCTCCGGAACTTTGGTATTTGGGTGTCGCAGGGTTCCTCCGCCCTCCTACGGGGAATTGTAAAATCCCCTCTGTCACACCGTCGGCTCGAGCCCCCCTAAAAAGAATTTATGCGCTGATTCCATATATGTTATTAGTTTTCTTCTTCTATCGTAGTTTGGGAGATATAAAAAAAAATAAAAAAAAAATAAAAAATTTTTTTTTCATTTCCATACAAATTTCATACGCTGATTCCATATTGTTATCAGTTTTCTTGTACATATCTTAGTTTTTTGAGATATCCACCCCACCACTACTTATCCACCTCTATCTCCCTTTCTCTCTCGCTCTCTCTCTCTCTCTCGCTCTCTCTCTCTCTCTCTTTCTCCTCTTTCTTATATATATATATATATATATATATATATATATATATATATACTCAATATATATATATATATATATAGTATTTGTTACAAAAAAAAAAAAAAAAAAATGAAAAGTGCATCATTGTAACAGATCTTTTCATCAAAAATTGGCAAAGCTGAAAATTAAAGCCATTTTTATTCAAGGAAGCATCTTCAGGTGTCACAAATTCAAACGGGCCTACCACGTAGTGAAAACATTATCATTGCATTTTTTAATGAATATTTTAAGGATAATTAAAATTGTGAATATCACACAAATATTTGACACAATCTCATTACTCTTAAAGTCATTAATAAAAAAAATTTATTCTCCATTGTTAAAAAAAAAATAAAAATAAAAAAAAAAAAAAAAAAATTTCATGGCTATGCCGTAATTTTCTTTGTTTACATTTTTCGGAAGAATAGAATTTTTCGGTAAGATAGGGAAATGGCAATCTTACGGAATTTGTCAAAATTCTTACGTTTGGTGAGAATATTGACCAATTTTTCGGAAAATTTGACAAAACGAACGCAAACTTGAGAACGTTCTTATTTTTCGTAAGAATATTCTTATTTTTCGTAAGAATATTGACAAAACGAAAACGGCTTAAATTACTAATTAATTACGAGTGGTATATTACTTAAAAATGAGATTGAGTAATATTTTTAGTCCTAGGCAACAAATCACACTGCTGAAGCCATAATAGTCTAAATCCTACTGTAATACCTCAGTAAATATTAAAAAGGGACACAAGTCACATCGGTAATAAAAAACCAAGCATATTGAAAAGAAAAACAATGTCCTCTTTAATTGTGATTTAATTGTTACAAATTGTAGAATATATTTTATAACAAAAAGAAAAATTGCTCTACAATACCTTGGTACAGAGTACAGACACAGCAAACTAAGAAAGGTTATGTGATAGTGAAAGGTTGTTTACTAACCTAACAGCTTTTTGGACAGTTCTTCACTGGTTCTGGCTACTTCATCTATAATAACATCTTTATCCAAGTTATAAAACAAGTCTCTTTCTACATTCATGAAAAGAAGATTAGACATAAGGTCATGGTTTAAAGTAGATCTAAGTCGATTCTTAACTATTTTAAGTTTAGAAAATACTTTTTCACAGTGACTTGTATACAAGGTATGGTTAGTACAAACTTGTAAGCTACATATAGGTTGGTAAACAATCCAGATTGTGAGGGTTCAAAAACAACAAAAAAGGCGCATGATAAACACCGAAAACATTGTTTATTGTCAGAGCAGTAACCATAAAGATTTTCGTCTTCTTCAAATTCAGATTCTACATCGCCAAATTCACAGATTTCTTCAGCTCTTTTTAGATTGTCTTGTTTTCTTTTTAATGTAATTTTTTTCAGCCATTGTAAAACTTTCATACTAATCTGCAAACTGTTTCAGCTCTATCAATAACTGACTTCTTTCAACTTTACAAAGTTTAGAAATATTACAAAGGACTTCCGTAGGAAAACTATCAAGCATTACGATTTTATTAAATTTCTTTGGGTCTAATCAGGAACAATCTTCTAAAATTTCTTTGCTTGGACACAATCTAAAACACTGAAAAAGACCAATTTATAGTTTTGAGCAGTTGAGATTCCAGGAGCTTCATATATTGAATTTTCACCTGGCATTACCTTTTTCTTTGAAGTTCTTTTTTCCTTGAAATCTAATTCTACTTCTACATCAATACTGTTATCTTCTAATTTGCTATTAACTGTACTTGCATAATATTTTGTTTTTGAATACAGAGCCTACTTGTTGAAGCAGCTTCTCTACCAAGTTCCAGGCTGTAGAATAGTCAATGGTTTTACTTTGTAAATATTTTGAAATGGGAGATATAACAAGAAATAATCTAATAAAACAATAGACATAAATAGGTTTTCAAATTTGGACCATTGACTGATTAAATTTCTTGCCATGAATTTAGATTTGTATTTGATATTTCTTTTAAAACTATAATAAAATTGAATAGTTTCTCTGCGTTTACACTTTTCTCAATTCTTAAAATCCCCCATCGATAATAATTGAAGAAAGAGCTTTATGTTTGCTCCACCAACTTGTGGCTCCTATTTTTTTGCAACCTGTACATTTTTCATGTGCAATATGTTTTATTTTTCTTTTATAAGACGAGCTTAGAAAACCAGCTGATTCTTCCACCAATCCAACTAAGTTTTCTGTTTGGAGCAACGTTACTGTTGAATCAGCTACTACCAAGTTCAGCAGGTGTCCTATAAAGTGAGTGTAAATAAGATCTTCATTTTCCCTTTTTTTGAACTGAGCTTGTAGACCGTTAAAACAACCTTTCATATTGTTAGCTCTCAAATGAACAAGCAATAATATTTGATGTTGGCTAATTCTGATTTTATAAACTCGTACAAAACCAATCCAGATGTATCATAGACTACTGTTATTTTTAAAGTCTTTCATATATCTTTCCTTGAAAGACATAGCGGACGCAAAGCGCCAACTGGTCCATAACAGCTACATCTTGAGTACTATCTACCATCACGCTGAATATTATGCTATCATGAAGGTCTTTCAAAATGATATCACGGAACCATCGAACCAATTACTTTAAGTAGGTTATTGATAAAGGTTTTTCACAAAAAATGTCAACAAAGAGCCTCTTCTAGTCGGTCTTTTAGTTAACTTTCCAGTGGTTTTTCTTTTGTTCACATTATTTTCAGTCTGTGCTTTTTGCTGTCTTCAATACACTTTCTGACATGATTTTGTTAAATCACATAATAATTTGCAACCAACATGACCAGTTCGAGAAAATTACCATGATTATCTGTAGAGTCAAGCGTTGCCCCTTCTGCTTTATCCCCTCTGTACGCAATGCCTTGTTTTCCAGTAAACAAAACTATAACAGTTAAACGTTGAACAACCAAACTTCTGGTGTGAACTTCTCTTTCTCGCTTGTTGGTTTGGTTAATAGTCAGAAGAGTTGAAATATCATGACCTTTTTGGCTTTGAAAAGCTACCTTCGCTGCGAGTTGACGATAACGAAAGTCTTCGTAAATTTCAACAGATTTATAAATATGCTTAGGAGAAGAGTCATGTCCGGTAATAAATGTAGAATCTCTATTATCTTTACCTCCAAAAGCCATGCAGCTGGAGCAGTACACTCTGTGGAGCAAAATGTGGGTCAAATGGCAATTTAGCTCCTTTTCCTTCACTTACTTGAATATGGTGCTTCTTCATAAAAGTTTTTTTAATTCCAATTGGGTCATTTTCGTTGGGGCAGATGAAACATCCAAGCTGTTGCGTAGCAGCATTCTGAGCAGCATCAGGCGTTACATGGTGGTTTTCTTCATCATCATTTTCTGTGTCAGAACTGATATTAGTTCTTGATGAATCACTGCGAGAGAAGCCGAAGTTACTAATGGACAATCTAAAAGTGGCTGATTGCAAGCAGGCCTAGTTTCTTCCCTCTCATATCTACAAGAAGAAGTGCCAGGAGTAGACTCAATTGAAGGAGGTGAAATTCGATCTTCAGTTTCTGAAAATAAATGTAATCAATGTAGCTGCGATTGTACGATATATTGTAACAAATTTTTATAAGTTACACAGTAAAATTGACGGCAAGCATACGAAAAGCGAAGCGTTGATGAGAGTAACGTGATTTGTATATATATATATATATATATATATATATATATATATATATATATATATATATATATATATATATATATATATATATATATATATATATATATATATATATATATATATATATATATTTTGTTTTTTTTTCTTTCGAAAAATTTTAAATTGAAGAATCTATTTATCTATAATAATATTAATAATAAACATAAAAATAATATAATAATAATAATAATAATAATAATAATAATAAATAATAATAATAAATAATAATAATAAATAATAATAATAATAATAATAATAATAATAATAATAATAATAATAATAATAATGAGGAAAAGTAACACATATACGTGTATGAGCTAATAAACTAGTTCGACTTACTTGTATTTAATGAATCATTATTGTCCCTCAAAGGCTGACTTTGCGACTGAGAAGTGGAACAAGTTATTAAAAGTTTTGGAATTTTTTTCAGCGACTAAAGATTTTCTTTTCTTTTCTTTCCTTTTCGTAGCGCCACTTTGGTACACATTTTCATGTTGACAACTGTTACACTGCACTAACTACAACCCTAATACGAGACTAAGCGAGTGAGCGTCGCGAAAAAGTTAGTTAGGCTACCATAAACAAACACCAACTGGCAGCTGCTTAAAATTGATTGTAAACGCGTAAGATTATTAGGAAATAAATAATTAAATTACTCTGATGTAACTAATTATAAAGTAGTATATCCATTTTGGGGAGGCCTCTCCGGGGCCCCATTGGGCTGGGGGCCCTCGGCAATCGCCGACCAGCCGACCTTGCCAGTCCGGGCCTGGCATTAAAGTTCATTTTTTACTCTCACATCTGGAGTACTTTCCAGACAATGTAGCAGCTGTGAGTGAAGAACGAGAAGAGAACGATTTACCTAGATATAAAGAGGAAATGGAAAGAACATGTCAGACTGATAGTCAAAGAAGATTGAATGTCAGCATGATAGCCGATTACAGCTGGATGATAAAGAGGGACAATCCACATAACCAGCACAAGCGGCTAAAAAATACCAAAAGATCCAATGATGAAAACGGGGAAACGATATTATGAAGACTTAGACCGATTTTAAATGATATTTGTTTGCTCTTGCCTTATTTTAGCTACACATTTTGCACTCTGTATTCCTATTTAAGCATAAGAAATATTTTTTACTTATTAAATTTTTGTAATTTTAAAAACTTTATACCACTTTTGTAAAACAGCTTTACGTGATGGAAAAAAACTAAGGTCATATTTAAAATCAGGACAACAAATCTAATATAATGAACACCTAAAAGCTAAGACAATTTTCCAAAAGTTAAATTTTGCAGGCCTATGTTATTTATTCCTAATTAAAATAATAAACTTTAATCAGTAACGGAAGACTGAAGATTTCTTATAAACTCATACATAGGCTTACAAGAACTTAAAGTTTCCTGATGATAGGAGAGATGCAGTAGGTGAGTCTTGTTCTTTTTTGCACAAATATCTAAAAAATGGGTAATTTATTTAGGTGAGACTGATTGGACTGAAAAAAACAACAACTTCGGAATGGACCAAGAAATAGACTAAAATTGACAAATATTACTAAGAAGTTTTAACTACCATCATCCAGCTACAACAGGAAAATACATATAAATACCTAGATATAGAAGAATCGGAAAAATTGAACAAAAAATGAAAAAGAAACTGAAGTAAAATTTTTTTAAAAAGAACAAAATTAATATTAAAATCAGAATTAAGAGCAAAAAACAAAGTAGAGGCCATAAAAACGTTTGCGATTTCAGTCATCTTATACAGCTGTTGGATAATAGATTGGTATCAAGAAGATCTGAACCAACCTGACATCTCGGTCAGAAAAAGGTAAATGCACATAAGATGATATACAAGGGACAAATATTATCTCGAATGTACACAGGACGGAAAGGAGGATGATTGGGAATGGTGGACCTGGATCAGGTATGCAAGAAGGAAATCATCCGAATAGGTAAATACCGGGAGAGCTCAACAAAGAAATTCATACAGCGGGTGTGTCTGTATGAAAGAAGCAAACCGGACTAGACCTCCTGTTATAAAAGAGAAGAGAGATACATGCGGGCACACAATATAACAACAAATCATGTCCAGGAATTGGAGGAAAACAAAACAAAAATAAGAATGAAATATCTTAAAGACAGATTTGGGGAGAGCAGAAAACAAAAACATTTAAACCAATGAAAGAGTCAGGCAATCACAAAGCAATATAAAGAATTATTATGGGAAGTATTCTCATTGATGGAGACAAATCGGTATAAATATTCAGTAAAGGCATACTTAGAGCAGAAGATGAAAGAATGGTAATAGCAGTGTAAGATCGCACTCTTCCAACAAGATGGTGCAGGAAGCACATTGAAAAAGAAGACATCAGTGACAGGTGTAGAATATGTGAGCAGGACACCGAATCCGTTTCTCATATCTTAGCGGGGTGTCAAGTTCTACCGAATCGTCATCTGTATACAGAAACACACAACACCATCTGTAGTCTTTCAAATTGTGCCAAAAATATATCAGATTGGAAGGGACTAGTTACTGGAAGCATAATCCCCCTGAAATAGATGAAAATTAAGAGGCGTTGATATTTTATAATTTTGCTATTCTAACTGATAAAGCAGTCACCCATAATAGACCTGACATTGTAGTGAAAGATAAGAGGGAACAGAAATGCTATTTAATAGAGATAGGAGTTCCATTAGAGTTTAGACAATAACTTGGTGGCTTATGAACGTGAAAATGAATAGAAATATCAAAGATTGAAGCACAAAATAAGAAGAATCTTGGAAATTGATGACATAATAGTGATCCCGATACTGGTAGGAGTACTGGGAGTAATCAAGAAAAGTCTTCTGGAACATCTGAAGAAGCTCCAAGTGTCGGTTACCAGCTTAGAATTGAGTAAAATGGTAATTAAGAAGAGCATTGCTCTCCTAAGACTTGTAGTTGGATGTGGATAGCATAAATAGGATGACCTTGTTGTCAAGGTTTGACCACAGTCATCTTTATAAAATCCTTTTTAAATGGGAGAAAATTTAAAAAATAATAAATAAATAAATAAATAATCGAATAATAACGGGATCGAAAATGTACGAAAGTTTGTGTATTTTAAAGTAACTGGTACTTCAAATTTCTGACCAAAAATCTGGATATGAAAGAGTTAACTGTTTGGTTATTGGCACTTTTCTAAAGGAAACAGAAGGGAGCAGA
>JABUQX010106583.1:0-37500 GCA_015478945.1 Trachelipus rathkii | reverse complement strand
AGCTGGTTAAAACATGTATATGGGAAATTTGATTCCTTGTACAATATGTGACCATCGGATGAGGAAAGGTTTGAGCCATCAGCTTTCCTCAATTTGGTTTTAAAATATAAAAATACATTGGATGGATTGAGATACTGATCCTAGCTGCCAGGTATATTGAATTTTAAAGGTTCATCGGTGTTGGTGACTGAATGAATAGGATTAATATTGATGAAATTAGACTCACTTACACTAATCTCTGTAGGATTCTTGGAAAAGAGGTCCAATTTACTCTTACAACTGTCTGGACTAGAAGGATGAGAGAAATGCATCTTGCAGGTACGATCACTGAAAGTATGATAAATAGAATCTTGGCCATCCGTTTCTTATATACCTTGCAGACGCCGGATGTTACTATTTATGTAAAAGATGCCAGTTATTATTAAAATAGAAAAGACATCAATACCGTTTTCCTTATATTTCTTTTTATCTTAAGCTTTTCTTTACGCACATTTTCTAAGGACATGTCATCCTACGCCTTATTATTCGTTTAACTTCATCCAACATTTCATCAGAAACTTCAGCTTGTACATCTTTTTAAGGAGTCACGTGGATTAGCTCCTAATGCAATATCATCATAGTATTCAACCCTTTTCTAGCCACTTTTTTAACAACATATTCTCTCCCTTTTCTAAACAGAGGCATAGCTCTTCTCATTGGTTTAGCGAAAAATTCTCCCAATCCATACCCACTTTGTAATTTTGAACCACTGATAGCTCTTTCACCGTCCATTATTAACCAGGGTTGGCATTAAAATACCCACCCAGAAAAATCAAAAAGCCTACCTAGTAAAACGAAAAAAAGCACAGCTGCAGGTAGGTTTTTTTGGTTTTATAAATTTTAGCTATTATTTCAACAATTTGAAAGATATTTTTTTAAAAAATTAGTAATATGCAATAATAACAAATTATTATGGTTTCATTATTAGTTTATAATATCTTCATTTTTATTTCAAGATTTTCACTGATATACCTTATAAATATTTGAAAAAATGGAATGAAAAAAAATTAATTTTTTTAAAGTTTAGTACAAAAGTACAAAATGAATTGTATCTTTAAGTTTTAATGACTAGAAGATAATAACTAGATTTCATTATTAAGATTCCTAAATAAACCCACTGGGCTGGATTTTTTTGGTCTGACCCCGGGTTTTTTTCCAACCCTGTTATTAACGGAGCTTCTTTCTTATATCTTTACACCGTGAGAGTAATTCAGTGAATGAATAAATATAAGTTATTATATCACTTACAAGCGACCTTAAACTTTTATATATTTTTAAACTTTTATATATTAAAATGAAAGCTTTCAACTTTGAGCAAAAAATTGTTCAACATGATTGTTACTGAAGCTGCTTCTTTCTAATATGAACTTTACACAGCAATGTCCCGGAAGTGAATGGGTAAACATTCCCTTCGACATTCTTTATATACACTCATACAAACCCAAATTGTGATCGATCCAGGGATAGGTAGCGCACAATAGGAAAAGTTATAACTCTATTATCTTTGAAAAAATTGTCCCACTCTTAATAAAAGGGCTTTAGTATACCCCACATATTGATGTTCAACATGCGCAACATAATGGTCTGTATGCTCCTCTTTGGGATTCATGTATCATTTTAGAATCTTTTCAATGTCATTAGCGCAATCTAGCAACTCGTCACGTTCGTGAATACATTTTTTGAGCCAGTCTGATCGTTGAAAGATGGTCACTTTCGGGTTTTTCAAGTTTACACCAACTATGGATTTTGATCTTAATTCGATTAACATCCTATCTTTCGTGAACACGGTTATTGGTAATATATATTAAATATTGACAAATCTTACTTGAGGCAAATCGAGTATTTAAATAATTATAAATATCAGGCACTGATTTGTAATTTCATGGTCTTAGAACGAATTTCTCATAAAAATGGTCTCCCTTACGTGTGACCCTT
This sequence comes from Trachelipus rathkii, assembly GCA_015478945.1. NCBI lineage: Eukaryota > Metazoa > Arthropoda > Malacostraca > Isopoda > Trachelipodidae > Trachelipus > Trachelipus rathkii. The sequence continues at coordinate 35,526 of JABUQX010106583.1, read as the reverse complement.
TTTGAATTGAGAGTGTTTTTTTTATTTTTAATATAGTTTTAACATGATCTACACTTCTGTAAATCATTACCCAATGTCTTGCAGCTGGGACATTCTCTATGTTTACATCTGACATCATCTCGCATAACCATACTTCGTACAATTCCCTTTCAATCTGAATAAGGTTCATTAACTAGGTTGTGAAATCTTAGACTTTATATACAAGATGTAAGTCCATAGAAGCCGAAGATGGCAGAGTTAAATAGAAACTACCTTCACTCTCCATGATTGCGATGACAACTGATTAATGTTTCTTAATTTCGTTGGCTTTTATATATGAATTATACTTGCCAGGGTACCCCACCTGTTTCACAAGGTACTGTACTGCTTATATTAACCTTTTCCTTTTGAGCCTAATATTTTTTTCTATTTTATATACATTACTCTCAGGATCAAACCTTATTCTCCGTATTTCTTGTTTATGATCATTCCTTTTATTATTTTTCCATCTAAATCTTTGAGATAGTATAATTTAAACCCCTCATTAGGAAATACACGAATGATGTCTACTTTAAAAACTTCTCTAGACCAACCTGCCTCATACCCGTTTCTAAATTGTTAATCCGATCTAGATGCTCTTACATAATCATTCACGTTAATATCTGTATTATCTTGAACTTTACATGCTGGACAATGATGCTGAGTGGGAGGCTCTGTCTATGTCACTTCTACTGGAGTAGTCTTTATGGTTCTATGAAAAGATCTGTTATAAGAGTGTATCAAATCCTGTAGTATGTTGATGCAATTAAAAGTATTCCTTAGTAAAGTACATATACATTCGTTCTTTGATTGTGCGTTGCACTCTTTCAACTATAGCAGCTTTATTTATAGAGAATGTGTTATAATAACCTATATCATACTATACAATAATTTCTTGAAACTCTCTACCAAAACATTCGGATTGTTTATCTGTCCACATCATTTTAGGATATCTATTATTATCAGTCTTTATAATTTCTCTCACCACCTCCGCTCCTGTCTAGGATCTTTTGTCTTTTCAAGCTTTCAATCACAATTACCTGGAGCACACGTCAATCGTGAAAAATATGTATTGATACCCTTCATTATTAGACCTAAATTTAATCATTTCAGCTAAATCTAATTGCCAAACATAATCGAGATGGAGGGCTATGTTTTTCATGTTGGAAATTACCTAGGTATAGGTCTATGTAAAGCAAATGCTTCTGCCCCTTCTAAGTATTTCTTCAACTACTTTTTATCGATATGTGGAAACCTAGATGCAAACCTGGTTAAATCTCCATAACTATTGGGTTCCCTCAAGCTGTAATAATATTTATCAACCGCCTCCTATGCCTCCAGGATGGAGAATAAAATAAACATATATATATAATATATACTATATACTATATATATATAATATAATATAGTATATATATATATATCATATATATATAATATATATAATACATCCAGAAATATATATTAATATCTATATATGTATTTCAGCATCATATATATATTAAAAAAAAAATATATATATATATATATATATATATATATATATATATATATATATATATATATATATATATATATATATATATATATAATATATATATATATATATCTTATTTGGAAAGGTTGCTATTAAAACACGTTGCCTTTAAATGAAATATTTTCTTTAACTTTAAATAAAGCATATAAATAAAGGAAAAAACATTATAAACGTATAAAAATAAAATATATAATCCGGTAACAATCCACTTAGGTCTATTGTACGGTGTTTTTCTTACCTGTCCTGAGGTGAAAGAAACACCTGAGGGACTCGTATCTGGTCTAGGAGACATCAAAAAGTTATCGCTTCTAGTACATACAAAGCTTTAAAGAGGGGAATATTAAATATAGTAGGGAGAAAAGATGATTGCAGGGCAGTTCCACAGAGCAGAGCTACATGAATAAGTGAGAACCAACAACAAGCAGATTAGAGTTTTCAAAATTTTCACACACTTTAATTAAATATTCGTTTGTTAACCGAGTACCCCTTGGCGTGGAAGTAACGCAATGGTGGTGAGATGCCAGAGGTCAATTCCATCGAGAATCTGTCAATGTAGAACTTTCAGAAAAAAATGTGTATTTTAGCCTTAGGCTCAACTCTATCCAAAAAGAGGTGGAACCGGATCAAAAATTGGGTAGATCATTCTTTTATAAAAGTTATCATAAAACCTTTATATAACGTGCTCAAAGTAAGATATAAAATATATATATATATATATATATATAATATATATTATATATATATATTAATATATATATATATATATACTTATATATATTATATATATATATATATATATAACAAAATTAAAATGTTTTTGTTATTTTTTAATTTGTTGATTTTTTTTAAAACAAATAACGTAAGGAAAAGACTGTCAGAGTTATTGGCAAAGTATAACAAAACTCTTGAAACAAGTAAAGAAATGGATAATAAAGTAGAAGAATTATGTCAAACAGCACTCAAATATGCATAAGATGCTGGGTGGTTAGGTCTATTTACTCAAATTGAATGCGAGTCTCGATAGGCCCATCTGCCAGCTCCAGCGCCTAGGCCCTATTTTATGAGTGTTTATAGCTAACGAAAGTAAAATTTAGCATTAACAAAAAAAAAATTTTCACTTCACATTTACTTACCCTTCCTGATTTTTCATTTTGATTTATATAGAATGAATAAATTACTTAAAAAATATCGAACTTAAAAAAAAAAAGTTTGTTTACAAATTATTTCGCGTGACGTCACGAATAGGAAAAAAAATCAAAAATAAAAATAAAAAAAAAAAAAATTGATTTTTTTCTTAAAAAAAAAAATCAAAAAAAATCGCCAACCCTGATGTCCAGTAGCGGAAATGTCGCTTATTTTTGTTGTACAGCATTTTTTGTAATTTACGTCAATTGGAAAGGTTTGAGGTATTTTAGTATTAAGCACTCTCAATCGGGTTCCTCCTACCCACTTCCCTACTAGGACTCACTTAACTCTGAAAATAAATCAACGTCATTGCAATTGACTAGCATTCTAGTATTTATTCGATAATAGCGAACCCAAATTATTGATCTCTTACCTATCTAATATCTTCGTTGATTACACTGGTCTCCATTTGAAATATATTTTTTAAAAGGTTTAGGGTTTCTTAACGTTACTGATACGTTTTTTTGCATGCTGAATTTAGAAATGAATCCCATTTTCGTCAATCAGGTCTAGTTTTTGAGATATTTCAACTTTTCGGAATCATTAATAAAACAGTATTTTATTTATAAATGAATATTTCGCATCGAATAGCTGTCTTACCTTCCAGGAATGCGACACATAGTTATATTCAAATAGATATTTCGGTGTCTGCCAACTTGCGACTAACGTTTCCGCAGCACCGGAGAGGAGTTTGTCAGTTGCTGTTAGGTGCCTACGTGTATGTGCGAAGTAGTACATCTTCTTTAGTGTCCTAGAAATAACTTTACTGTGATTCATTGCAGTGTATCGAAAGTGCAAGAATGATCCAAATAAGTTATGTAATGTATTATGTAAACCAGCATTTCCTGATCGAAAGTGTAATATCACACGGTTTGTGAGAAACAGATATCACGCATACCTTGGAGTTAAACTTAGTGACCAAGACAAAGCTTTGTCTCACAAATATGCTGCAAAACGTGTGTAGAAAGTCTTTGTCGATAGAGTCACAAGGATATTGATGTTTGCCTTTTCGTATTCCTAAGATTTGAGGGAGAGAAATGATCATACAAATGACTGCTATTTATGCATGATAATTCTACAGAGTAAGTTAGTAATATTTCTTGTGTTTAAAAGTCTTTAACAAATTCAAGTGCATATTAACTCTCTCTCTCTCTCTCTCTCTCTCTCTCTCTCTCTCTCTCTCTCTCTCTCTCTCTCCTTCTCTCTCTCTTCTCTCTCTCTCTCTCTCTCTCTCTCTCTCTCTCTCTCTCTCTCTCTCTCTCTCTCTCTCTCTCTCTCTCTCTCTCTCTCTGTTTAGTTCACTTGTATTTAATTATTCTATCGACTTGTGTGTCTGTATATCTTTGAAATGGTGTAATTTCGGAAAATGTACGCTAGTACCCTATCTGCTATATAGAATGTTTGTTCATAAAATTGTTATTGTTTTTATTGAAACATATATTGATTGCAATTGCATGTCTTCCCGTTAATTGCAGGCAGAAATCGAAAAATTGAGAAACCAAAATTTTCCGGAAGTGCCTTCTGCTATTAAACCAGTAGCTCATGGACCAGGAATTACAATTCCATCTCCTCCTCAAAATTTGCGAAGAGACTCATCGTCTGATGCCGATGAACACATGGAAGATCAACCAGTAGATTCCATCGACACATATCAACATACGGGTGAGACAAATCAACCTAAACCCTTCAGCCAAGCGGAGTTAAACGATTTGACAAGAGATTTGTGTTTCTGTAAAGAATCAGCGCATTTGCTTGAGTCACGACTTCATTTAAAAATTTACTAGCTTCTGGAACTACATTTTCATGGTATCCCAGACGTAACGAAAAATGAGCAATATTTTTCAGACGAGGTGGTTTCTCTGGTTTACTATAGGAACATCAGCGGCTTCATTGAATCTATGGGTTTCGTGTATGACCCAACAGACTCTCGGCTGTTTATTGATCGCTCAAGTAGAAGCTTGAAAGCAGTACTACTGTTCATTGTAACAGCAACACATCAATTCCAGTGGGTTACTCGGTACAAATGACTGAGAACTTCAGTAACATGGAGAGTATGTTATCTGCTTTGAAATATAAATGACATAATTTGCTGAATTGTGGTGATCTAAAGGCATTTTGATGTCAAGATAAATGTTTTAAACCATTTAATAAAGTTTTCAAGCTAATAAGTTTTCTTTTCTATTTACAGGTTGTGCTCATGTTGCTAGGTCTTCAAGGTAGCTACACCAAATATCCCTGCTTCCTATGTCTGTGGGATAGCCGAGAAAACAAGCAGCACTAGGTACAACGAGACTGGCAAGTAAGGTCATGTTTGGAACCCGGTTCCCACAACGTTGTATCCCACGCTCTGGTGAATAGGATGAAGGTTCTATTTCCACTGCTGCATATCAAGCTTGGAATTATGAAAAACTTTGTCAAAACAGTGAATGTAAAGGGTATGGCTTTCGCTTTCCTGATGAAAAAATATCCTCGCGTAAGCGAGACAAAACTGAAAACATGTGTTTTTGATGGGATTCATTCAGATCAGGGAACTTTTGAAAGATCCGACATTCATAGAGAATATGGAAGGAAATAAGGGAGCTGTCTGTCTCTCTTTCACATTAATTGTGAACAACTTTCTGGGTAATCATCGAAATCCAGAGTATGAACGTATTGTGGAAGAGCTCTTGCAGACCTCCCAGGCTCTTGGTGCACTCATGTTTTTAAAGTTACATTTTCTCAACTTTCCTTTACAGTGCTTTCCAGAGAACTGTGGTGAAGATGGCGGAGTAACACCGAGAACGGTTCCGTCGGGATATTCGTGTAATGGAAAAGGTACCAAGGCAGCGGGATGTAATCATGCTTGCGGACTTCTGCTGGTGCCTCAAGAGAGACATTCCACAAGCGAAACAAACATACGTGAAAATTCTTGCGAAAACCATTTATTCCGCAATAACTGCTAACTTTTTTCTTCATATTTCTTCATTTTTACATTGATTGTAATCGTCCACATATTTTCATATATATATTTGGTACATTTTCGAATTAGGTAAAGCTAATATTTGATTACAAAAAGGTTTTGAGTTGTAAATCAATTCCTTTCATAGTTATTTTCTCTAAACACACACACGCACACACACACACACACTCATATATATATATATATATATATATATATATATGAGTATATATTATATATATATATATTTATATATATATATATATATTATATATAAATATATATATTATATATATATATATATATATATATATATAATATATATATTATATATACCTTTCATTCTGCATGGTTTTAGACTTATCGAAGAATGCCGCTCTTAAGTTTTGCTCCGCCAACAGTCTGATGGCTTTAAAATTTGAAACTCTGGTGATAGGCTTAGATCCAAGAAGACTTTGCCGACTTGTTCTGGCACACGTTACTCTTTCTTCATATGTTTTTGCGATATTCAATCTCGTTGTTCTAATTTTCTCTATGCTGAACATCACATTGTTTATAGCTAGAATTCAGTTGATTTTTGTGCTTGGACAGCAAACTCAGCCATGTTATCTTTTACTCTCTCTCTATCCTCGCTTTTTATCCATAGTTGAAGTGGTTGTCATATCTGTTATTCCTGTACTTGGAATGTTGCCAAGTGTTATGAATAAAGTGAAAACGAAAAAGATAAACGATAAACGATAAAGGGGTGATCCATAATGGGTCATGATGACATTCTTATCTCTGTTCTCTGTTCTATATTTTCAAATATTTTGGAGGAATGACCTCAGATTTCGTTTAGGAAATTTTTCGCGGTTGCAAACTAGTCTGACTGACTGTCGAAATTCCTAGTTTTCTCTTTAGCTCGGGGTGCTCAGGACGAATACCTCCGACCTAATGGGGTGTATTCCTTTTGGTTCCTCTTTTATAAAACTGTTAACTCTTGATTTAACTCTGCTTGACCTCGTTCCATTCGTTGCAGGGACGCTACCTTCAAGAATTACCATCATCATCAAATTTGAAGTACATGTATTTCTTACAAATCATCCATGAATAGTGAAAAAACTTACCTAAATATCTCTTATAATCTCATTTCTCCCTAGAAAATCCAATAATCTCTCTGATTCATCATCCTAACACTCTTTTTGACGTTCACAAAAAAGCCAAATTTAACTTTGCATCTTAATCTTTTTCTCATCTCGTTTATTTTCCACGGAACTCTCAAATGTCTCACATTCAGATAAAACTGAACTGTTCTTTCAAACCCTTATCCCTGTTACCACTGTAGATCCCTTCAGCTCATTAATGTCTTGCTGTATAAATTCTTCTAAAAACTTTATTTTTTCTCGCCTTGAGGTTAATAAATACTAATAAGGTTTAGTGACTAATACCATGTTCATACTAAACAAAATTTACCCCCGAAAAAAATGCGCACATTTTTATTCATTCTCAATGTCGCAGAATATTCGTACGGTTAGATTATGCTGAATTAGATAACTTTTTATTAAAACGTAACAGTTAAGGGGACTCTGTACTTGACAAACCCGTACTTTTTAGGGTAAAAATAAAAAATTTCACTTTTTTTTTATTACTCTATTTGTTAGAAAATTCCCTCCTCTACATCATGGTGTAATTTTTGTTTCGAAATTCCGAAAGGTTTTTAAGATACAGGATATTTTCCATAGGGGTGTCAAACTAAAAAATTTCATTTCCAAGTTCGAAATTGCAATTCAACTTTCCAGGATCTTTCTAGGATCTTTTCAGGTTTTGTTCACATTTTACAATAAATTAAACTTTTCCTTTTCGCAAACACAACCCAAGATCAGACTCCTTCTTAATCATATAAATGTAGTCAGAGTTGTAGCCGGAGCCGGAGCCGGACCCGGACCCGGACCCGGAGCCGTAGCCGGAGGTAGAGCCGAAAAACAAATTTTTTTAAAGAAATTTTTTGCAGGTGAAAATATATCTGCAAAGATGGAGCTAAACAATTTTGAAAAGGAGCCGGAGCCGGAGCCGGAGCCGGAGCCGGAACCAAATTATAATTTTTTTTTAAAGAAATTGTTTTTGCAAGTAAAAATACATCTGCAAAGTCGAAGGTGAACTATTCTGAAATGGAAACGGCGTCGGAGCTGGAGCCGGAGCTGGAGTTGGAGCCAGAGTCGGAGTCGGAGTCGGAGTCGGAGTCAGAGTCGGAGCAGGAGCTTAAAAACAAATTTTTATTAATTTTGCAGGTGAAAATAATTTTACAAAGTTGGAGCTGAACAATTTTGAAAAGGAGCCGGAGCCGGAACACCGAAGCCGGAACCGGAACCGGAGCCGGAGCTGGAACCAAAGTATATATTTTTTTTTAAATTGTTTTTTTCAGGTAAAAATACTTCTGCAAAGTCAGAGCTGAACTATTCTGAAATGGAAACAGAGATGAAGCCGCGGAGCCGGAGCCGGAGCCGGAGCCGGAGCTGGAGCCGGAGCCGGTGGCGAATCTGAAGAACAAATTTTTTTCATGAAATTTTTTTGCAGATGAAAGTAATTCAACAAAGTTGGAGATGAACAATTTTGAAAAGGAGTCGTAGCTGGAGCCGGAGCCGGAGCCGGAGCCGGAGCCGGAGCCGGAGATAAGGTATAAATTTTTAAAAAAATTGTTTTTTTGCAGAAAATTGCATGTATGCATAAAGTTGAAACGAAAACTATTTCTGAAATGGAACGAGGTTGGGCTGAACCAGAGCTGGAAGCCGGAGCCGGAGCCGGCAGCCGGAGCCGGGCCGGAGCCGGAGCCGGAGCCGGAGCCGGAGCCGGAGCCGGAACCGAAGCCGGAACCGGAACCGGAGCCGGAGCTGGAACCAAAGTATATATTTTTCTTTAAATTGTTTTTTTTTCAGGTAAAAATACTTCTGCAAAGTCAGAGCTGAACTATTCTGAAATGGAAACAGAGATGAAGCCGGAGCCGGAGCCGGAGCCGGAGCTGGAGCCGAGCCCGGTTGCGCGAATCTGAAGAACAAATTTTTTCATGAAATTTTTTCCAGATGAAAGTAATTCAACAAATTGGCAGATGAACAATTTTGAAAAGGAGTCGCAAGGCTGTGCCGGAGCCGGAGCCGCGAGCAGGTATTTTAATATGAGCCTAATCCAAAGGCGTGAGATAAGGTATTAAATTTTTTAAAAAAATTGTTTTTGCAGGTTAAAATACTTCTGCAAAGTCCGAGCTGAACTATTCTGAAATGGAAACGAGGTTGGAGCTGAAGCCAGAGCTGGAGCCGGAGCCGGAACCGGAGCCGGAGCCGGAGCCGGAGCCGCGAAGCCGGAGCCGGAGCGGAGCCGAAGCTCGATCTGAAGTAACAAATTTTTTTTCAAGAATTTTTTTGCAGATGAAAGTAATTCTACAAAGTTGGAACTGAATAATTTTGAAAAGGAGCCGGAGCCGGAGGTAAAGTATAATTTTTTTAAAGAAACTGTTTTTGCAGGATACCTCTGCAAAAGTCGCAGCTGAACTATTCTGAAATGGGAACGAAGTCGGAGCTGAAGCCGGAGCCGGAGCAAGAGCTGAAGAACAATTTTTTTTGCAGTTGAAAGTAATTTTTTAATGTTGGAGCTGAACAATTTTGAAAAGGAGCTGGAGCCAGAGCCGGAGCCGGAGCCGGAGCCGGGAGCCGGAGTTTCAGGCAGCCGGAGCCGGAGTATAAATTTTTTTTAAATATATTTTGCACAAGTAAAAATATTTCCATCAAAGTCTAGTCACGCTGTTTTGAGATGCGGTGCGGTGTTGTGCGGTTCGGTGCGGCTCGGTGCGGTCTTGCAGTTGCGGTGCGGAGTGAATAAAAACTTTTACTGCGGCCCTCTGGAGGCCCTAAGGTGTGGACGTTGCGTGCGTTTTCAATGAAAGGACGAGAAACGACTTCGCTAAAAAATCATTCAACATCGATATAGGCGTTTTTCTCAACAAAACAACATTTATATTTCCATATTACAGCTGACAAATATAAAAATCGCTTAAACAAGGAAACCGACTCAAGGTCCTATGTATTTGAAATCAATTTTCCCCAGGACACTTTATATATACATAGGGCAAGATTAGCTCTACGAAGTTTTATTTCAGATTAAATAATTATGGATAGTGTCAGACAAGTTTGAAATGATGACATTTAAATTTTTTTTTTTAATTTCAAATTAAAATGAATACTTTTATATTAATTATTTTGTTTTTTTACATTGATTTTGTGTTCAATGACTATATCTTTTTGACCACACTTTATTCTAGAACTTTCCTGTTAAAAAATTAATTAAATATCTTAAAAATTAAAAGTTTTTATAGGCGTTTCAGTATGGTAGAATGTTAGATAAAAATTTCAGAACTTTGCCTCCTTCCCCCCCCCCATAAATCCAAACAGCAGTCAGTTGAAACGAAATAACCGCAATACCATATGGAATACATATCTACTCTATTAAATAAAAAGTTCTCTTTTCACGATTGAAAAAAAGTGTCATTTCGAGTTCAGTGAGTCCCCTTAATTTTATTGTTAATCTTTTATAAAAAAAAATATACCAGAAGCTTTTTTTTTATATTAATTGAAGCCTTTATTTTAGAAATGTGGTTTAAAAGGTAAAACTGCATTTTAAATTTTTTAAGTCCTACCAGAATAAGGATGTTTTCCATGGAGGAAAACTTATATTTGAGAAATGGTTGAAAAAGATGCGATAAACTTGGTAGCGTTCTCGAGAGATTTTACTCAATTTCAGTTCAAATTAACTGAATATTGAATTTGTATTAAAATTGTAGGCATACCAGCCGTCTTTTATGTAGGGTATAACGGCATCATTTCTGTGAATTTTAAAACTTGGGCTACATACCTTGTACTTTATCTATTTCAATGGCTTCGTTTCTGCCTATCAACTTTGGCGTTTCCATTCTGTTGAGATCATGTGCTCGTATAGCTTGTGCTGAAAAAAGGGATATCCTTCTTAACCTATAAATCATCATATGTTTCTATGGATGGGGAAATACGTAAAAAGATATCTCACAACTCCAGAACACAAAAATAAATATCTAAAGGGACTGGCATTGTATTTCGACAAGAATCACGAAAAATATTTCGATTAATACAATAGCATTTGTGTATCGAATTTTTTTGTCTAACTTTCTGATCTTCTATTTGTATCAAGATGGTCTCTAACGAAATTTTCAAAACATTTTCAAATTATTATTGAAAATAGTAAATATATTGACATAAAGGTTATTTATAATAGTAAAAATCATAAATTTTGTTTTTTGTCAGCTACTTGTATGCATTTACAGGTCATGAATTATATAGTCTTCAAATTTAAACCATATATGTATGTTGCAACAGTAAGTATACTGTATGTGTTTAAAACCTAACATGAAAATATTAATTTACCTTCCATATCAAAACTCTCATTTGCATTATTTTCATATTCCCATTTTCGATGCTTTTAAAATCAAAGGCTAATCAGATATCTGATACATAAAAACAAAAATGATTGAAGTTTGCAAGAGCTCATTACAGAGCGCTGTTTTCTTATTAAAAAATCCTGAAATTAATTAATGTTCTTTTATTACAATCTTGAAAAAAGTAGAAAAAAAACGAATAATAAAGTAATAATAATAATTATATTATATTATATATATATAATATATATATTATATATATATTAATATATAATATATATATATATATATATATATATATATATATATATATATAATATATATATATAATATATATATATATATATATATATATAATATATATATAATAATATATATAATATATATATATATATATATATATATATATATATATATATATATATATATATATATATATATATTATATATATATATATATATATATGTATAATATATTATATATATATATATATATATATATATTATATATATATATATATATATATTATATTATATAGTATATATATTATATTATATATATATATATATATGATATATATTAATATTATAATATATACTCATGTATATATATATATATATATATATATATATATTATATTATAATATATATATTATATATAGATATATTATAATATATATTAAACTATATATGTAATATATATATGTATATTATATTATATAGTATATAAATATATATGTATATATATAATATATAATATATATATATCATTATATATATATATAATATTAATATATATATAGTATATAGTTATATTATATTACATATATTAGTATATATATATATATATAATATATATATATATATTATATATAGTTGTAAATTATATATATATATATATAAATATATATATATATATATATATATATATATATATATATATATATATATATATATATATATATATATACTATATATATAGTATATTATATATATATATATATATATATATTTAAATATATATATATAATATATACTATACCTATATATATAACATAACTATATATAATATATATATGATACTATATATATATATATATTATATATTATATATATACCCTATATATATATACTATATTTATATATTATATAATATATATATATATATATTATATATAAATATATATATATATATATATATATATATATATATATAATATATATATATATATATATATATATATATATATATATATATATATATATATTTCCGGCTCGTTTTTATGGGGGATGAGTAATACAATTGCTCAGACTGCGAATATATTTTCATCAGAGACTCCAGGATTTCGGGCCCATTAACTCGTGCCTAACAAAATTAAAATAAAAATTAATAGACATTCTTATACAAGAAAAATAAAAAAAAATCATAAAAAAAATAAAAGTTCTCTATGAACACTTTTCTAAACCTATCTTAAGCATAGAAATGGTAATATCAAAAATGATTAAAATATAAAAGTATTACAGTTTAACTACTTAAATTGCAAAAACAAAATCTCCCATTTGAAAATAAATACTCCCATTTAAAAATAAATTTTCTGTATATGAAATGAAATGGATTAAATTAACGGTAATAAAGTACATTGACAAAATTAACTTAATTCATACCAATATATTGAACACCTTTTCCTCAAAAATTATTCTGAACATAAAATTTGGATAATTAAAAGTTAATGTATTAAAAGAAACAAAAATCAGAATTTTAACCACGGCAATTTACACAGTTAGAAAAAAAATGAACGAAAAAAAATCACATATAAAAAAAACTAATTTACAAATCGGAAGCTAACTAGTAACTTTAGTTTGGGAGCACATTCCTTAAAAGTATTCTAATGTATATGCTGATTTAAAAATTACAAATTGGTATTATATTTAACAAATCTAGAAGTCTTACCCAAAAAGATTTAAACAACAAAAACTATTGTAGTTTTAAAAAAAATGAGAGAAATATAAAAATATTACTTATTCAAAAATAAAATTTACAAAACGGTGTTTATTTTGAGCATACCCCTTGAAATTATTTTAAACACAGTAAGTTATCAATAAATAAAATTTAAGGCACTGGATTTAAAATTCAAAAAGATCTAATCGACTCAAACCGCATCTATAAAGTAAGAGTCAAAAAGCAAATTTATCAAAATATAAATTTACTAATAAATAATATTTTTTTTCGTGATAATTTTTTTTCGTGATAATTTTTTCGTGATAATATTTTTTAAACAATTTTGATTTAATTTTGAAATAGGCCCGAAAGCGAAAACTGCGGAATTAACTCCGGTAGCCTACTTGCTTATTATAATTTTTGCCTTTTATTATTATTTTTATACTACATTTTTAATTTTAAATTAGTCCGTCACGAGGACTAATTTAATGAGAAAATACTTGCTGTGAGTAATCGCATGCCGATAATGACTTTATTATTATTAGGATTTTATTATAATTATTGGTAGAAGTTTATCATTTGGATTGTTATTATTATAAAATTTAGTGAAACTTTTTTCTCTTTCTTTTTTATTTTGTTCTACTGAAATCTGCAACAAGAGAGAAAGATGTTTTTTTTTATTCCTACTGTTGCTATTTTTATTCATTTTATTATTAACAGTAATTATCTTACGTTAATTATTTTGGTAAAATCATATTTATTATTATAATTAGCTTTTTGAAGATTTCTTTTTTTTACAAAAGTTAGATTACATTTTTTTTATCAGAAGATAGCCAAAGAGGTCTTATGCCGAAATTTAGTCTTGCAGACTGGTAGATATTGAACGAAATTTAATACAGGGTCGAAGTAGATATTGAACGAAATTTAATACAGGGTCGAAGTAGATATTGAACGAAATTTAATACAGGGTCGAAGTAGATATTGAACGAAATTTTAATACAGGGTCGAATTGAACGAAATTTAATGCAGGGTCGAAGTAGATTTGAATAGCTATCTGGGTAGATGCTAACACAACGTTTTTCATCTCTTTATATGAATCATTCGTCTACAATTAGTACAATTATTATTATTTTTATTATTATTATTATTATTATTATTATTATTATTATTATTATTATTATATATTATTAAGATTTTTCTTTTATGATTATTATTATTATTATTATTATTATTATTATTATTATTATTATTATTATTATTATTATTATTATTATTATTATTATTATTATTATTATTATTATTATTATTATTATTATTATTATTATTATTATTATTATTATTATTATTATTATTATTATTATTATTATTATTATGAGCCATTTTTTTTATCTCCCTAGAATACAGTAGATTTAAGATCAAAATATATTGGGTAAACTATTTTGGTCAAACTTATAATTGTGATATTATTATAGTTTAGTATTGTATTTATTATTATGATTCTATTAGGGATTTCCGAGAGTAAACTATCTTAACAATTTTTAAAAATTTCCTGATTAAATTAAGTAAAATATCTAATTTTTAAAGAAGACTAGAATTTGAAACGCAGAAGTTTATGAGCTCAATACCCAGTATATTGCTTTGGATAAAATTCTTATTTATTTTTTTTTTTTTTTGTAAATTTTTAAAAAAAAATCTTACACCAAAATTAGTTGGCAGCAGTTTATTAAGCTAAAATATATTTGTTTTGTATTTGATAATTTCTTGGTTCATTTTTATTCTTTCATAAGTTATTTTTTTGGATTAGCCAAAAACATTATGTATAGACTACTTAAAAGCAGTTGTATTAAGTTTTTTATTTGTAAATCGGTTGGGTTCAATTTGAACTTTATAATAAGGTTATCAGTATGTAAAAGTACAGTTTTAAACAAATTTGTGTTTTTTAGATATGGTTTTATTGTGAAACCAAAATGATGCAATTGGCATTGATGATGCTTTTATAAAAGCGGTTGCTTAATGGAAAGTAGTTTGTTTACTTAAAGCGAAATTAGTTTTTAAAATTTAAAATTTTACAAGTATATATTTTTTTTTTTTTTTTTTTTTTTTTTTTTTTTTTGGAAATTTGTTTTTAGCGAAGAGAGCTTTAGTGTTAAAGCGAAATGATGCGATTTCCATTGGTGTTTCTTTGATAAAAAATACTTCCGTAAAGTAAAATCATTCAGCTGTTATAAGCGCTACCATGTTGTTAGAGGATAGTATTTTAATATGAATGTGCAAAAGTTTATAATGTGCCTTAGGCTTAGGCGAGAATGTGAAATAGAGCAAAAACTCTATGAATGTATGAAGGAGCTTCTGCGTCGTGGACAATGTGAAGCTATTTTTTTGTGAAGGAGTGTGAAGTAGAACTGATCTGCTTTTCTCTTTCATTTTTATTCCCCAGGTAGGGTTATTCCAGGTTTAGATTATATTTCTTTCGAGTTGTGTTTCTCGGTTATTGTATCATTTGGCAAGATACCATTCTTAAGATCTGTGTGATCTTAATTTGTTTTTCACTGCAGGATGCAGTTCTTTGAGATCGCGGTGATTTATGCTTGTTTTATATCACTGCTAGATGCAGTTCTTTGAGATCGAGGTGATCTGTGCTTAGCTTTTTTTCCTTCTTGAGGTACGAAGGGCTGGTGGGGCTTGTGAAAGATCTAAATATCTTAGAGATCTCACATTTGCCAGTGTGGAGCCTATATATTCACCATTTCAGAGTTGGCGAAGGCTTTGTTTGGTCCCATGTTGGACCTATCATTTTGCGTTTCTGCGTTTCTGCGTTTCCGCATTTTAGAGATTTCCACCATTGTGAGCGCGGTGGAGCTCATAATAAAACAAGAAAATCTTACCAAGAAATAGAAAAAGGTGTCAGCTATTTTAACATTTGTTTTGGCCACAGGAAACAGAGAATGAAACGTAAAGTGTGGGGTTCTTGAAGAGCGTGGGATGAGATGTTGCTGCTTGGTAGATTTAAGAAGTTTGGTGAAAAAAATTGGGAAAGAAAAGTTGATTTAAGGTAAATTTCAATTTTTTTAAAAAAAAATAAAAGAATTTATATTGGATAATTGCTTTTATCGATCTATACTTGGACGTTGAAAAACGGCTGAGTATATATATATATATATATATATATATATATATATATATATATATATATATATATATATATATATATATATATATATATATATATATATATATATATATATATATATAAATATATATATATATATATATATATATATATATATATATATATATATATATATATATATATATATATATATATATATACTCCGCTGTCCCACTGGAAAGTTTACTGAATATCCCATAAACGACTAAGTAATGTAGCTCCTCCGTAACATATACGAGTGGTTAGCTAGTTACCTAGGGTACATATTCATACCAGTTATAAGGGGAGACTTTATCCTAAGACCCCCTACTTTTTGAAAGCAAAATCAAAATTTTCACATTTTTTTTTATTATCTAGATTATTAGAAAAATTCCTTCTCAACATCATGGTGTAATTATCTTTTAAAATTCTAAATGTTTTTTTAGATACTTAAATTTATTTAGAGAGGTGTCGAACTAAAAAAATTCAATTCCAGGTTCAGGCTAAAAAAAAAGAGTGTTTTATTTATAATTATATAAAATCTATTTTTTTTTTTTCATATTCTCAGCCTCCCACCAATTTTTTGGATTTTACCAAGTCAAATAAATGGAGCCGAAGCCGGAGCCGAAGCCGGATCCGAAGCCGGGCCGGAGCCAGACTCGGAGCCAGATCCTGGGCATAATTTTTTTCATGAAATAATTTTTTGGATAAAATTTTTTTGCCAGAAAACGTACAGAAATAGTGCAGAATCATTAGTCGGATCCGGATCCGGATCCGGAGTCAGAGCGGATTCAAAGTCGGAGCCGGAGTCAGAGCCGGAACCAGAGTATGAAATTTTTTCGAAAAATATTTTTTAAGGGAAAAATTTATTGCCAGAAGACGTGCTGAACAATTTTCAAATAGTGCAGAAACCTTAGTCGGATCCTCAGCCAAAGCCGGAGCCGGAGCCGGAGCCGGAGCGGAGCAGGAGCCGGAGCCGGAGCCGGAGCAAGAGCAGAATCCTGGGTATGAATTTTTTCGGGAAATATTTTTTTAGGTGAAAAATTTATTGTCAGAAGACGTGCTGAATATTTTTCAAATAGCGCAGAATCCTTATTCTGATCCGGATCCGGAGTCGGAAATTTTTTCGAAATATATTTTTTTAGGTGAAAAATATATTACCAGAAAAATATTTTTTTTAAGGGAAAAATTTATTGCCAGAAAACGTGCTGAAAATTTTTAAAATAGTGCAGAAACCTTAGTTGGAGCCGAAGCCGAAGCCGAAGCCGAAGCCGAAGCCGAAGCCGAAGCCGAAGCCGAAGCCGAAGCAGAAGCAGAAGCCGAAGTCAAACCCGGAACTGGATCCGGAGACGGATCCTGGGAATGAATTTTTTTCGGAAAATATTATTTTAAGTGAAAAATGTATTGTCAGAAGACGTGCTGAATAATTTTCAAATAGTGCAGAATCCTTAGTATGATCCGGATTCGGAGTCGGAGAGGAGCCGGAATCGGAATCGGAACGGAGCTGGATTCGGAAATTTTTTCGAAAATTTTTTGTAGGTTAAAAATGTATTACCAAAAAACGTGCTGAACAATTTTCAAATAGTGCAAAAGCCCTAGTTTTATCCGAAGCCGGAGTCGGAGCCGGATCCGGAGCTGGATCCTGGGTATGAATTTTTTTCCAGAAATATATTTTTAGTAGAAAAATTTATTGTAAGAAGACGTGCTGAACAATTTTCAAATAATGAATAATCATTAGTCTCATGCGGATCCGGAGTCGGAGTGGAGCCGGAGCCGGAGTCAGAGCCAGTGTATAAAATTTTTTCGAAAAATATTTTTTTAAGTGAAAAATTTACTGCCAGAAGACGTGCTGACCAATTTTCAAATAGTGCAGAAACCTTTGCCGCATTGGGTATGAATTTTTTTCTAGAATTTTTTTTTTAGGTGAAAAATTTATTGTCAGAAGACGTGCTAAGTAATTTTCAAATACTACATAATCCGGAGTCGGAGTCGGATCCGGAGTTGCATCCGAAGTTGGAGTATAAAATTTTTTCGAAAAATAATTTTTGGATGAAAAATTTGTTGAAAGAAGATGTGCTGGACAATTGTCAAATAGTGCAGAACCCTTAGTCGGATCCGGAACCGAAGCCGGAGCCGGACCCAGATCCTGGGTAATTATTTCTTTCAAGAAATATTTTTTAGGGGAAAAATTTAATGCCAGAAGACGTGCTGAACAATTTTCAAATAGTACAGGAACATTAGTCGGATCAGGAGCCGAAGCCAGAGTCGGAACCGTATCTTCGGTATGAATTATTTTCAAGAAAATTTTTTAAGGTGAAAAATTTATTGCAAGAAGACGTACTGAATAATTTTCAAATAAATGGCGAACCATGTGGGCCGGAGCCGGAGCTGGAGCCGGAGCCGGAGCCGGAGCTGAGCCGGAATGAGCTAGACTGGAAAAACTCGTTTTTAAAGAAACATTTTTGTTCAATTTCATAACAGGTCGGAGCATAGCCGGAGGCGGAGTATGAAATTTTTTTGAAAAATATTTTTAGGAGAAAAATTTGTTGGCCAGAAGACGTGCTGAACAATTTAATAGTGCAGAAACCTTAGAGTCGGATCCAAATCCGAAGTCGGAGCCGGAGCCGGAGCCGGAGCCGGAGCCGGAGCCGGAGCCGGATCCTGGGCATGAATTTTTTCAAAAAATATTTTTTTTAGGTCAAAATTTAATGCCAGAAGACACGTGCTGAACAGATTTTCAAATAGTTCAGCAACCTTAGTCGGACGAAATGAGTCGGACTGAAGTAGAAATCGGAGCCGGAGCCGGAGCCGGAGCCGGAGCCGGAGCCCGGAGCCGGAGCCGGGAGCGGAGCCGGATCAAAGTATAACATTTGCACCGAAAAATATTTTTTAGGTGAAAAAATTATTGCTAGAAGACGTGCTGAACAATATTCAAATAGTGCAGAAACCTTGCTCGGATCCGGATCAGGAGCCGGAGCCGGAGCCGGAGCCGGAGCCAGAGCCGGAGCGGAACCGGGGCCGGAGCCGGAGCCAGGCACGGAAGGTATGAATTTTCAGGAAATTTTTTTAAGATGAAAAATTTGTGTCAGATGACGTGCTGAACAATTTCAAATGAGTGCAGAATCTTTAATTGGATCGAATCTTAAATCGGAGCCGGAGCCGCAGTCGGAGCCGCAGCCGGAGCCGCAGCCGGAGCCGCAGCCGGAGCCACAGCCGGAGCCCGAGCCGGAGCCGGAGTATGAAATTTTTCGAAAAATAATTTTTAGGTGAAAAATTTATTGCAAGAAAACGTGTTGACAATTTTCAAATAGTGCAGAAAGCTTAGTCGGATCCGGAAACCAAAGTTGGAGCCGGAGCCGGAGCCGGAGCCGGATCCTGGGTATGGTTTTTTTGGGCAAATATTCTTTTAGGTGAAAAATTAAATGTCACAAGACGTGCCGAACAATTTTCAACTAGTGCAGAATCCTTAGTAGGATTCGGATCCGGAGTTGGAGCTGAGTCGAAGCCAAGTCGGAGCCGCAGTCGGAGTCGGAGTCGGAGTCGGAGCCGGAGTATGAAATATTTTCGAAAATTATTTTTTTAGGTGAAAAACTTATTACCAGACGTGCTGAACAATTACCAAATAGTACAGAAACCTTAGCCAGGTCCGAAGCCGAAGTCGGAGCCGGAGCCGGACCTGGAACCGGAGCTGGCTATTAAGTATGAATTTTTTCAAGAAATTTTTTTTAGGTGAAAAATTTATTGCCAAAAAAAGTACTGAACAATTTTTAAATAGTGCAAAATCCTTAGTCTGATCCGGATTTGGATCCGGAGTCGGAGCGGAGTCGAAGTCAAAGTCGGTGCCGGAGCCGGAGCCGGAGCCGGAGCCGGAGCTGGAGCCGGAGCCACAGTATAAAATTTTTTAGAAAAATATTATTTAGATAAAAAAAATTTTGCCAGAAAACGTACGGAACAATTTTCAAATAGTGCAGAATCTTTTGTCGGATCCGAATCCGGATCCGGAGTCGGAGCGGAGTCGAAGTCGGAGCCAGAGTCAGAGCCGGAGACAGAGTATGAATTTTTTTCGAAAAATATTTTTTTAAGTGAAAAATTTATTGCCAGAAGACGTGATGAACAATTTTCAAACAGCGCAAAATCTATAGTCTGATCCGGATCCGGAGTCGGAGCGGAACCGGAATCGGAAATTTTTTCGAAATATATTTTTTTAGGTTAAAAATATATTACCAGAAAAATATTTTTTTAAAGGAAAAATTTAGTTCCAGAAAAGTGCTGAAAATTTTAAAATAGTGCAGAAACCTTGGTTGGATCCGGAGCCGAAGCCGAAGCCGAAGCCGAAGTCGAACCCGGAGCTGGATCCGGAGACGGATCCTGGGAATGATTTTTTTTTTCTGGAAATATTATTTTAGATGAAAAATTTACTGTCAGAAGACGTGTTGAACAATTTTCAAAGAGTGCAGAATCCTTAGTCTGATCCGGACTCCGAGTCGGAGAGGAGCCGGAATCGGAATGGAGCCGGATTCGGAGCGGAGCCGGAGTGGTAAATTTTTTCGAAATTTTTTTAGGTGAAAAATGTATTACCAGAAAACGTGCTGAAAATTTTTCAAATAGTGCAGAAGCCCTAGTCGGATCCGAAGCCGGAGTCGGAGCCGGATCCGGAGCTGGATCCTGGGTATGAATTTTTTTTCAAGAAATATATTTTTAGTTGAAAAATTTATTGTCAGAAGACGTGCTGAACAATTTTCAAATAATGATGAATCCTTAGTTGGATGTGGATCCGGAGTCGGAACGAAGCCGGAGTCGGAGCAGGAGTCGAAGCTGGTGTATAAAGTTTTTTCGAAAAATATTTTTTTAAGTGAAAAATTTATTGCCAGAAGACGTGCTAACCAATTTTCAAATAGTGCAGAAATATTTGCCGCATTGGGTATAAATTTTTTTCTAGAATTTTTTTTTAGGTGAAATATTTATTGTCAGAAGACGTGCTGAGTAATTTTCAAATACTGCAGAATCCGGAGTCGGAGTCGGAGCGGATCCGGAGTCGGATCCGCAGTCGGAGTATAATTTTTTTTCGAAAAACAGTTTTTAGATGGAAAATTTATTGAAAGAAGATGTGCTGAACAATTGTCAAATAGTGCAGAAATCTTAGTCGGATCCGGAACCGAAGCCGGAGCCAGAGCCGCAGCCAGAGCCGGAGCCGGAGCCTGGGTAATTATTTCTTTCAAGAACTATTTTTTAGGTGAAAAATTTAATGCCAGAAGACGTGCTGAACAATTTTCAAATAGTACAGGAACATTAGTTGGATCCGGAGCCGAAGCCAGAGTCGCAACCGTATCTTCGGTATGAATTATTTTCAAGAAATATTTTTTAGGTGAAAAATTTATTGCCAGAAGATGTGCTGAATAGTTTTCAAATAGTACAGAAACCTTTGTCGGAGCCGGAGCCGGAGCCGGAGCCGGAGCCGGAGCCAGAGCCGGAGCCGGAGCCTGGGTCTGAATTTTTTTCAAAAAATATTTTTTAGGTCTCATAATTCGATCCTTAGTCGGATCCGGATTCGGTTCCGGAGCCGGAGTATGAAATTTTTTCGAAAAACATTTTTTTAGGAGAAAAATTTGTTGCCAGAAGACGTGCTGAACATTTTCATATAGCGCAAAAACCTTAGTCGGAGTCTAGGTCGGAGCCGGAGCCGGAGCCGGAGCCGGAGCCGGAGCCGGAGCCGGAGCCGGAGCCGGATTCTAGGTATGAATTTTTCAAGAAATATTTTTTTTGGACAAAAATTTAATGCCAGAAGACGTGCTGAACAATTCTCAAATAGTTCAGCAACATTAGTCGGAGCGAAGTAGAAGTCGGAGCCGGAGCCGGAGCCAGAGCCGGAGCCAAAGTATGAAATTTATTCGAAAAATATTTTTTAGGTGAAAAAATTATTGCTAGAAGACGTGCTGAACAATATTCAAATAGTGCAGACACCTTGCTCGGATCCGGAGCCGAAGTCGGAGCTGGAGCTGGATCCTGGGTATGAATTTTTTCAGGAAATTTTTTTTAGGTGAAAAATTTATTGTCAGAAGAAGTGCTGAACAATTTTCAAATAATGCAGAATCCTTAGTTGGATCCAGATCCGGAATCGGAGCTGGAGCCGGAGCCGGAGTATGAATTTTTTTCGACAAATAATTTTTTAGGTGAAAAATTTATTGCCAGAACACGTGCTGAACAATTTTCAAATAGTGCAGAAACCTTACTCGAATCCGGAGCCGAAGCCGAAACCAAAGTTGGAGACGGGGCCGGAGCCGGATCCTGGGTTTGATTTTTTGGTCAAATATTCTGAACAATTTTCAACTAGTGCAGAACCCTTAGTAGGATCCGGATGTGGAGTCGAAGCCGGAGTATGAAATATTTTCGAAAATCATTTTTTTAGGTGAAAAATTTATTACCAGACGTGCTGAACTATTATCAAATAGTACAGAAACCTTAGCTGGTTCCGAAGCCGAAGCCGGAGCCGGAGCCGGAGCCGGAGCCGGAGCCGGAACCGGAGCTGGCTACTAGGTATGAATTTTTTCAAAAAATATTTTTTTAGGTGAAAAATTTATTGCCAAAAAAAGTACTGAACAATTTTCAAATAGTGCAAAATCCTTAGTCTGATCCGGATCTGGATCCGGAGTCGGAGCGGAGTCGAAGTCGGAGCCGGAGCCGGAGAAACAGTATGAAACTTTTTAGAAAAATATTATTTATATGAAAAATTTATTGCTAGAAAACGTGATGAACAATTTTCACATAGTGCAAAAACCTTAGTCGGGTCCGGAGCTGAAGCCGAAGTCGGAGCCGGAGCTGGAGCTGGATTCTGGGTATTAATTTTTTCAGGAAATATTTTTATAGGTGAAAAATAAATTGTCAGAAGACGTGTTGGACAATTTTCAAATAGTGCAGAATCCTTAGTCGGATTCGGATCCGGAATCGTAGCGGAGTCGTAGCCGGAGTATGAAATTTTTTCGAAAAATATTTTTATAGGTGAAAAATTTATCATCACAAAACGTGCTGAACAATTTTCAAATAGTGCAGAAAACCAAAAATGTTTTTTTGTTTGTTTTCATAAAATAAAAGATACAATAGTTATTCATCAAACAACGTTTTCTTTCAATTGGTTTTATTGAAACGAAATTTTATGATAAAGTTTCTCCTTAAATCCACAGAAGGGTGCTTGGAACCTCTGCTTGGGCTACCCGGCATTCTGATGGGGTGCTCTTGGGTTACAGAAGCAAAAAACCAAAAGCAACGCGGACATAGGCACATGCTTGTTGCGACCAATTTACAACAATAAGACGAAAAAAATTTCACTCGCGCCAGGGCTCGAACCATCGACAACAGCGTTGGCGTTAGACAATGTACAGGAGGCTCTACCACTAGTCCCAGAAAAAGAAGGCCTCTCGGAACAGTTTTCTATTCTCCTGCTTCGATATCACTGCTTTGAAACTCGGTACTTATTTAAATCGACAGGTGGGTGATTGGAGCACCTGCTGGGGCTACATGACATTCTGCTTGGTGCTTCTGGGTTACGGGAGCAACCAACCAAAGTAAAGGAACGCCAAAATGGGCACAACATGCTTGTTGCGGCAAATTTGCAATAATAAGACATAGAAATATTTCACTCGCGCCAGGACTCGAACCATCGATAACAGCATCGCCGTTAGACAATGTAAAGGAGGCTCTACCACTAGTCTTATCCCCTTCCCAGAAAAAGAAGGCATCACGGAACAGTTTTCTAATCTCCTGCTTCGATATCACTGCTTTGAAACTCGGTACTTATTTAAATCGACAGGAGGGTGGTTGGAACACCAACTGGGGCTACATGGCATTCTGATTGGGTGCTCTTGGGTTACAGGAGCAAACAACCAGAGTCAAGGAACGTCGAAATTGGTACAACATGCTTGTAGCGACAAATTTGCAGTAATAAGACGAAGGAAAAAATCACTCTCACTAGGGCTCGATCCATCGACATCAGCGTTGCCGTTTGACAATGAAGAAGAGGCTCTACCACTAGTCCGATCTAACACACCCTGAAAAAAGAAGGCATCTTGGAACAGTTTTCAATTCTCTTGCTTAGATATCACTGCTTTAAAACTCTGTACTTATTTAAACGCACAGAATGTTGCTTAGAACCTCTGCTGGGGCTACATGGCATTCAGCTTAGGTGCTCCATGGTTACAGGAGCAGCCAACCAAAGTCAAGCATCGCCGACATGGGCACAACATGCTTGTTGCGAAAATTTGCAATAATAGGAAGAAGAAAAATTCACTCGCGCCAGGACTCAAACCATCGATAACAGCGTCGACGTTAGACAATGTACAGGAGGCTCTACCACTAGTCTGATCCGCCTTTCCAGAAAAAGAAGGCATTTCGGAACAGTTTTCTAATCTTCTGCTTCGATATCACTACTTTGAAACTTGGTACTTATTTAAATCGACAGGAGTTATTGGAGCACCTGCTGGGGCTACATGACAATCTGCTTGGGTCCTCATGAGTTTCAGGAGCAACATACGAAGTAAAGGAGCGCCAAAATGGGCACAACATGCTTGTTGCGGCAAATTTGCAGTAATAAGACAGAAAATTTTTACTTGCAACAACATGCTTGTTGCGAAAATTTGCAATAATAGGAAGAAGAAAAATTCACTCGCGCCAGGACTCAAACCATCGATAACAGCGCCGCCGTTAGACAATGTACAGGAGGCTCTACCACTAGTCTTATCCACCTCCCCAGAAAAAGAAGGCATCTCGGAACAGTTTTCTAATCTCCTGCTTTGATGTCACTACTTTAAAACTCGGTACTTATTTAAATCGACAGGAGGGTGGTTGGAACACCAACTGGGGCTACATGGCATTCTGCTTGGGTGCTCCATGGTTACAGGAGCAACCAACCAAAGTCAACTAACGCCGAAATGGGCACAAAATACCTGTTGCGACAAATTTGCAATAATAAGACACAGAAAATTTTCACTCGTGCCAGTACTCGAACCATCGACAACAGCGTCGCCGTTAGACAGTGTACAGAAGGGTATACCACTAGTCTGATCCGCCTCCATAGAAAAAAAGAAAGCATCTCGGAACAGTTTTCTAATCTCCTGCTTCGATATCACTGCTTTTAAACTCGGACTTTATTTAAATCAGGGTTGTGGAGTCGGAGTCGAAGTCGCGGAGTCGCGGAGTCGTGGAGTCGGAGAGTCGGTAAGTTTGGATAGGTTGGAGTCGGAGTCAGTAATTCTGAAGAGGGTGGAGTCGGAGTCGGAGTTGGAGTCGATAATTTTCGGAGTAGATAACTTTCAAGATAGTAGAGTTGGAGTCATAAAATTTTGAAATGACAAAGTAATGAATTGTGACACTGTGAGTGACTTCAATCACTTCATACAAGTTCACTGACTTGCGATTGCTGACTCACTGTTGAGTGACTTCAATGCACTTCATACAAGTTCACTGACTTGCGACTTCCACATCACAAAATGCAATTGCAAATTTCGAAGTTTTTTTAATCTGCCCTTATGTTATTCAACCTTATGGATTCATTATTTCCAGGCTACATAAACATTATCAAAACCTTCAACCTATATTACCCATCTAAACACTTTAAGATGACTTGAAGAAATACAAGGATTCCATGGTACGAAAAGAGAAACATTTCTACATACATCATTGAAAAAATATGATATTCTGTTTATATTGTTTATATTGCTGTTTATACATGATTCCTATCTTACCAGGGTAAAAGCTGAAACTGCATAAAGCACTTCAAAACAACAAAAGCCTATAACTGCACTTGCAATGTGACCCATTCTGTATTAAAGAGGTTTCAGTGAAGATTCTAACAGAAGACAAAGAGATACATCTGAACATCATTTGTGAAGCTCGATGAACTATCACAACTATCCACTTAATACGCCTTCACTCAAGTCATTTCTTCAATCCACACGCTCAGAAGTATGTAGTATAAAAAAACTTCTAGATATGAAGAAGCCTTAGTCAAAAACGCTCGAACTGGCTCAAGAAAAAGGTCAAGCGTCCACTCTAATCATCCTTTCTACACATCTCATTATCCATAACTTTAAACAACAAGTTTCTTTGCGTGCAGCAAATCTGAAAGAAGGTTGCAAAAAAATTCTATATAACTTTATGAAGCTTAAATTAGAGCAGAAATAAGGCCACTCGCGAGAAGGATCCAGACATTGCTTAACACAGAAGCTTGCAATTGCTGTTAACTAAGCTCTACACTCTAACATAAGTTACAACGTTCCAATGGATCTTTTTCTAGCCTTATTCGCATTAATAACAAGATCAGACCTAAGAGGACAAAATGATAAGAGGAGCCACGGCAGATGCTATTCTATTTAAAAGCAACCTAAGTCATTTTCATAATCCAATGAAGTTAGAAAAATTTGCAACTAGAATTAAGTTCAATGTAAATAGCTAAATTTAACGCTTTAATCACTACTATCATAAATATATCTAATATACTAATATATATATAAATACTATTAAACTATTATAACACGTAATTATAATTTGATATATTATAATCTAATATATATATAAATATATCCACAACTAATAATAATATATATATATATCGTATAGGAATCAATTAAGATATATGAAATACATATATACCTATAATCATATAATAACAGGACATCATTTAATCATATTAATACATAATATTAATATTATATAATATATTATATATATTATATATATATATTATATAATATTATATCATATATATAATATAATTATATATATCATATAGATATATATATATATATATATAATTTATATATATATAATATATAAATATATATATAAATATATCATATATAAAATAGATATATAATATATATATATATATCATATATATATAGTTATATATATATATAAAATATTATTTATAAATAATACTATTAATATATATATATATATTATTATACAAAGGCCGTAGATCGGGGATGTCAGGGGAATCAACCCACATGAAATTATTTACAGTAATCAAAGAATTTTTGGATGGGCTTAAGTCTCATAATTTTTAATTTTTAATAATAAATAAAAATAATAGTACAATCAAAGGTATAATTAAGACTAGTATATTATATATTTCATTTCTGAAAATAAGAAACGATTTTATATAGTTTGGTTTCGATTGTTTAGCTTATGCATTATTTGCCTGTTGCATCTGATAATATTATATAGTACCTATAATATATATATATATATAACAACTATACTTATTATTATATATAGATATATATAGTAAATACTATAAAAGTATATAATTATATATATATATAGTATATATGAATATACGCAGTCTAGGATATAATATACCTATTTTAGATATATGATTATAACTTTAACTATATAATAATATTTGATTAAATATCATTTATATCCATATAATTACTATATATATACTTAATATATATTTATAATATATATTCAGAAGAGCTTGATAGACCCCGAGCATCGAGTGTACAAAAATACTTAGTTGCTTAAGCGGATAACCGATTACATCGACACAAAAAATTTCGTATCGTAATAAAAAATAAACAGCCGCGCACTACTTTCAGCAAACTGCATAATCAGGTACCTGCTTAATTATTATTTCTTATTACATATTATTGATAATAAATTATATTTATATTCGAGTTTAGACTTTAAGAAGCAATTCTTTCTTCTTCTTCTTACTATGCTTCTTTTCTTCTCTTCTATCATTCTTTCCTCTCTTCTTCCTTCTTACTTACTTCTGTCTTCTTCCTTACTTCTTCTTCTTCTTCTTGCCCTTCTTTATTATTTTCCGTTTCTTTCTCTGCCTCTTCTTCATATCTTCTTCTCTTCTTCTTCCTTTCTTCTTCTTTTCCTCGGTTTTTCTTCTCTTCTTCTTCTTCTATACTTCTTCTACTCATTCTTCTTCTTCTTCCATCATCTTTCTTACCTCCTTTTCATGTTCCTCACTTCCTCATATATCTCCATTCGATTAACGGCTAATCTTACATTCTTCTTCTTCTTCTTTTCTTCTTACTTCTTTTTCTTCGTTCTTAAAGACTCCTAGGCTTTATTGCAGAGATGAAGCTCAATATAAAGGCTAAAAATTTAATACATTCCTCTTTATTTAAACAGTTAGTTAGGACCTGCATTTGAATATTGCCTTAACAGTTCGGAGGTCAATAAATACCTCAAAAAAGAACATAGAAAAAAATTGAAAAACAAAAAATGGCAAACAAATTAATACCAGAATTGAGAGGTTAGGTCATACGACAACGACACAGCGAATTAGTAATATACATTCTTTAGCATACAAAGAAATTGAGAGGAAAATAATAGAAGTTTTCAAAATACTAAATAAATTGAAAATATCGATTACAGACAATTCTTAATATGATTTTAAGCGAATGATAACAAGAAAGTAATGGGCATAAACATGTCATAAAAACGATTTTCAAACCAATATATCAAAGAATTCTTCACTTACCGATGTAATGAAGAAGTGGAATAGTCTCTACATTATTGAAATAGTGAACAGCAGGCAACATCGATTTATTTCAAGAAAAAGTTAAATAAACACTTTAAGGAAATTTGGTCTGTGAACTTCAACTCATACCGAATTTTACTTTATTAAAACGATAAATTAGATAAGGTGAAATCAAACGAAATATTGAGATCATTTGATAAATGTTAAAAGTACATCTTAAAAGAATTTTGGCGCCGAACTTATATTGAAAACAGTTTTAATGTTTACCCTTAGAGGTAAATTTACCGCAAATGTTTAACGCTGTTCTAGCGCTCTAAATCGGTGGTCGAATTTGATCACACTATCATCTTAATTTGTAAAAACAGTTTCGATGTTCACCGCTTAGAGGGTTATTTCTAACGTATGCGAAGCCGGTGACATCATCGTCACATTATCATTTAATATTTTGGTCAATTAACATGTTACAACACCACTTAGAGGATATTTCTAAGCAGGTGACCTCATTATCACACTATCGTATTAATTGTAATAAAACAGTTTTTTGATATCCACCATTAGAGGGTTATTTAACATATCTAACCGGTGACATCATTCGATCACACTACAATAATATTTTGTAAAAACAGTTTTGGGGTTCACCGTTTAGAAGGTTAATTATAACGTTCTAAGCCGGTGACCTCATCTTCCCTCAGACTAGCCTTGAGTGCACTGTAAAGTCTTTGCTAGTCGGTGTTCTGTAGTTCTTCTTCTTCTTCTTCTTCTTCTTCTTCTTCTTCTTCTTCTTCTTCTTCTTCTTCTTCTTCTTCTTTTTCTTTTTTCTTCTTCTTCTTTCTTTTTTTTCCTTTTTCTTCTTGTTCTTCTTCTTCTTCTTCTTCTTCTTCTTCTTCTTCTTCTTCTTCTTCTTCTTCTTCTTCTTCTATCTTCATTCTTCTTCTTCTTCTTCTTCTTCTTCTTTCTTCTTCTTCTTCTTCTCTTCTCTTCTTTCTTCTTCTTCTTCTTCTTCTTTCTTCTTCTACTTCTTATTGTTGTTTTTCTTCAAATTCCTCATATTATATTCTTATTATTATTATTATTATTATTATTATTATTATTATTATTATTATTATTATTATTATTATTATTATTATTATTATTATATTATTATTATTATTATTATTTTTATTATTAATCTTAATGATTATAACACTTATATTATATTTTATTATTCTATGATCCTGTTATTTGTTTTATTATTATAATTATTATTATTATTATTTATTTATTAGATATTATTGTATGAGTATATGATTATTATTTTTTTATGATTTTAATTATGATATTATTAATTAATTAATTTATTGATCATTATTATTTTTATCACCCATAACAATATTAATCACTCGTATATCTACTCTCATTATTATTATATATATATTATTATGTATTTATTCTTATTATTATCTCATTAAATATTATTATTCATTCATCTATATATTATTTAATTAATTTTCTACATTATTATCAGACTTCAACTAACATTATGTATTCTCATTCTCTTAGAATTCTTATATTATTTCAATACTTAAACAATTCATCCTCATAATATTCAACTTCTTTTATTTGCCTTCCCGTTGGCCTTTCTTTTTCTTTCTTCTTACTTTCTTTTTTGTTTTTCTTCATAGTGTCGAGTCATTCTTATTCAGAATCATTGTCTTTTTGTTTATATGTCGTTTTCTAGTCAAGATATGGTTCTTCTTAAAAGCGTTTTTTCTTGCTATTTTACCTGTTCCATCTATCTTACTTACCTATCACTTACATTTCTGTATTTTACATAATAATTAATCTATCATACTTCTCTCCTGTCTAAAAATAACATAATTCTTCGAATTCTATACTTGCTTACTATCTTAGATAAATCTTCTTACTCTACTATTCTATCTTACATATGGCTTCTTCTCTTCTTCTATCTAAATCGGTGTCTTCTTCTTTTTCTTCCTTTTGCTTTTTCTTTAGAATTTCGAGCAATTCTCTTTTAATATCAAATACTTTTTTCTTTTTCTTCTTCCTCTTGCTTGTTCTTCTTCTATCTTTTAACTTCTTCTTCATCTATATATCTTCTACGTTGTGCTATCTTACTTCTTCTTATCTTCTAGGTACAAGTTTTGAGCTCTTAACGTTAATCTTTACTTTCTCACTCGTTTCTTGCATTCTTCTTTCTGTGCTTCTCTCTTCTTTTTCTTCTTTTCTTCTTCCCTTTCTCTATCTTCTTCTTCTTCTTACTCATTCTCTATCGTTCTTCATTTAATCATATCTCTTCGGTGCATGTCTTTTTCTTCTCTTTCTATATGCTCCTTTGTGTAATATCTTCATATCTTCTTCGTTCTTCTTCCTTCTTCTCAAGTGCATACTGTCATTTCCTGCTTTCTTTTCCTTCTTCTTTCTCTCTTTCTTCTACATTCTCTTGTCTATTACTTCTTCTTCTTACTTCTTCTTCTTACTTCTTCTTCTTCTTCTTTCTTTTTCCTCTTTATCTTTTTAAAATTAAAATGATTATATTTTTTATATTAGTTTTGTTGTGATTATATTATATTTATTATTAATTATTATAATATATTATTAATTATTATTATTATTATTGAGTTATTATTATATTATTGATTATTATTATTTAATATTATGTTCCTATGTTATTTTATGCTTTCCTGTATTATATATATATTATTATATTTTATATTATTATTTCAGCCTTATTACTATATTATGATGACTCTATGATTCGCTTATCTAGATTATATTGATTATTCATTATATTTCGTGTGTAGCTATTCCACATTTATCTAACATTAATTATTAATCTTGATTAAAATTCTAACTCTATTCGTCATTGTCAGTTATTATTATATATTATTATTATTATTATTAATTTACTTTTAATTATTATTATTGATTAATTATTATTTAATCTAGTATCTCGATGTATCCTCCAAATATTAATATTTATTAGTTTATTATTATTATTATTATATATTATTTATTGATAGTTCATTATCGAGTCTTATTTATATATCTCATATATTTATTATTATTATTATCTATTTTATTATTATTATTGTTATTATTATTAATATTATATTAAGTCTATTATTATTATTATATTATTATTATTATTATTATTATTATTATTATTATTTATTATTATTTATATGATTATTATTATGCTAATTTTGGTCCGTCCATGTATTTAATTGTATTGTATAAAGTATTCTAGATTTTTAAATGTGAATATTAATTTTTTAGACTGATTGATGGCCGAAATGTTGTCGAACACCAATAAATGCTTTATTTAGATTGTTCTCGCCTATTGTCATCCATCGTGATATGGTTTGCCAGAAACGAATGTTATTATATATATACTATATATAATATAATATTATATAATATATATAATATATATATATATATATATATAATATATATATATATATATATATATATATATATATATACATACACACATACATACCTACATACATACATTCGTACATACGTATATAAATACATAAATATACACATTCATGCAAACATCATATATATATATATTAATATATATTATATATATATAATATATATATATATATATATATATATATATATATATATATATATATAATATATATATATATATATATATATATATATATATATATATATATATATATAATATAATATATATATAATATATATATATATATAATTAATATATATATATATATATATATAATATATATTATATATATATGTTATATAATATATATATATATATATATATATATATATATATATATATATATATATATATATATATATATATATATATATATATATAACACTACCATAATAAGCATTACTGTTATTAGTAACAACATCATTGAAGTTGGTATTTTCAACTAACACTAACACTATTAGAATAACAACAACACTAATTATTACCATTACTATCACTAACGCTAATAACTAATTAATAACAATATCACTATAAAACTTTAACATCAATATTAGCACTTTGGATTTTGAGGTAACGTCAACTGCAGATAATACGATCCATACATGGGAAGAGACAAACACCTGATTGGTGTTCCCAACTCCCTGCAGCATTTTGAGCAGTCCACCTGATAGACTAAACGATTCTTATGTCATATTAAATGCAAACACGATAATTTTACTATGATAAACATATGAAATAATCAATATTAAAGTAGTAAAGTTAATGATAGTTCTTCCTTTGAATAAATTAATTTCACTTTTTTACCTCATGAATAATTTTTATTTCGAATTTAAATTTGATTTTCAATTTTTCTGCTGAAACAAATAAATAGATTTATGCAAAAATTTGACACCTCAATTTCTTCAATGTTGTAATTTTATCTTATTCGTTTCGTCCTGCACTAAATCTAAGCATATATATATATATATAATATTATATATATATATAATAATATATAATAATATTACTATATACTATATTGCATGACCGTCACTAAGCATTCTGCTACTCGTGCTTCAGCACGAGTTACGATTTCAGTAGCAAAACAATCTATTTTCTCACAATTAGTTCAAAAAATATCAAGTGTGACCATAAAATTTTCTTATTTTTTTACATTTTTTCGTACTAACATAATTAAATATAAAAGATTATACAAATTAAAGTACAGCAACGTCGAGAGATATCACTGAGAGAACACTCTATCTAAATAACGCTTTGAGACGCACATTAAATACAGTGAGGAACGTGTCAATGGTGCTACACACAGAGAGCAGCGGGGAAGTCGATTCGGAACGGTATTATCACTCAGATAAATATCTGAATGATTTCCATACTAAAATTGTTTATTTAATACTTTATTATATAATATAGTATTCTAGATATTATTATTACTATTTTATAAATATATATTTTATATATACAATATATATATTTAAGATAAATAAAAATATTAATTTAAAAATCTAAAATACTTAACAATAATGGATGTTTAAATATTATTATATATATATATATATATATATTATAGTTTAATTATAATTATTTAATATTTATTATAAATATTATCGTACTAATACATGAACGCAACTATATGAAAACGTATTAATTATCAAGAAAACTTTATTTAGCTAGAATTTTTCAAATACAAATATATAATATTTATCAAAAAAAAAAAACAATAACAGAAAGTACAGAAATTAAAACAAAATAAAAAATAAAAATAATAATAATTGAAATATAAAATAATAAAAAATTAAAAATTCTGGTTCGTGTAATCAAAATTTATAGATAACTCATTATAGTAAGTTAGAGGATATAATTATAATCATTCATATCAACTTTATAAAACTAATTCTAAAATACCGTTATGTCAATAATTTGTCATATAATTAATATAAATTATAAATTAGTGCCATTAATTATATAATATTTGAAATTGCAACAAAAGTTAATTTATATTTCAGGTTAATTTAATTATTATATTTATATTTTTTTTTATCAATTTGATATCTTGCCTTGCACCCATTATGTCATCAAACAATATTGACTTTCAGAGACCTGGGTTCAAATATAAGAATCTAACAGTTGAATGATTTTTAGCATAATTTCTTGTAAGCTCGGGACTTATATATATATTTATATATATATATAATATATTATAGTACTAATATATTATATATATATATATATATATTATATATATATATATATATATATTATATATAATATATATATATAATATATATATATATATATATTATATATATATAATATATGATTATATATATATATATATATTATATAATATATATATATATATTATAATATTATATATATATGATATTATATATATAATATTATGTATATATAATATGTATATGTAGATAATACTGCGAGTTTTATAGAAATCCAAACAAATGTTAAATTAATATATAAGAATATATATATATATATAATATATATATATATAATTATATAATTAACTATAATATATATATATATATAATATGTATACTACAACATACATTATAATAAAATTCTAGTCGAGATAAGGGAACTGTGTAATTAAAAATCTTCAGTGGGCTCCATTATATGTAGAGGCTGAGAGAAGAGAGAGAGAGAGAGAGCACGAGTAGGTAAAAAGCTTACCTGGATACGCCACTGATAATATATATATATATATATAATAATATATATAATATATATATATATATAATATATATAATATATATATATATTAATACTATTATATAGTATATTATATATATATATATATATAATAATTATATAGGTATATATATATATATATATATATATATATTATAGTTATATTATATATATAAATATATATTATATATATATTATATATATATAGTTAAGTTAACACAGATATATCGAGATAAGAGTACATGAAATACGCACATGGAAATACGTACACATGATGTTACGCGCGCGTAGCACGCGCGCGCGTACACGTGATTGTATATATTGTATGTACGTATATGAGGTATTGTTGTTGTTATTTTTTTTTTTGTTTATTATTTATTAATATTATAATTATTATATAATTATTTGTACCCTATACTCCCCACCTTATATCTTTTATATTTTCGTATGTGTGTGCACCGTAGGTGCACAACTCAGTAGTACGCTAAGTATATGTATGTTAGATCGATATTTGACTCTAGTCAATAACATTACACGATTATGGTTGTATTATACACACAGATTATGGCCTATATTCACTAATACACATTCACTATTACACTATATACTACATATACTATATACAATATTACACATTACT
>JABUQX010106582.1:35000-38379 GCA_015478945.1 Trachelipus rathkii | reverse complement strand
ATTCAATGAAGTTTCCACCCCCAAATGGAAAAAAAAACTTCTGCTCACGACAAAGACTTAGGGCCATAATCTTAAACTGCTCAAAGGAAAGGTTTGGAGACTTTCAGGGGAATTATGGTACGGGAAGTCTTACCTATTAAATTTTGCGCACAGGGGGACTAGTTAGAAATCTCTATCCAGTCAGAGTGGGACAAACAGGAAATTAAACGGGTTGGAGATATTAGCTTCTTGATAACCCACACCACCTAAAATAAGCCTAGACCCGTTCTGCTTTTGGGTAGAGTTCTGAAGTCATTGTGGGTGATGACGATAGAGAGGTTCAGGGTGTGTTATAAAGAAATAGATGGGACAAAACCTTTGTCACTATTCTATTGGGTTTCATCGCTACCCATTGGAGTTATCTATTAACCCCACTCTGTCTCCAGTGGAAAGAAACTGATGGCTTTGAGGGCAGCAGTTTGATCTTCTCCCAATTGTCAAGATGGTCAAAAACAATTGAAAGATACAGGTCAGAAGTGGGATCAATTGTCAAATTCAAAATTCCAGGTGATTCAACGTAATAGTGATTTACTGCTATTTTGATGACAACCCTTTCAACTTCAGGTTTATTAGAATTCAACCTTCAAATTTGACTCTCAACCAGGGAATCAGAATTTGCTCCGGCTTCAATTCGTCCAAAGAAAAGATACCCTCTTGGACAGGCTTTTGCTGTCACAGTGTCAAAGACCCTACCTTCGGCAGGATTTAATCTGATTTGTAAAAAAAACTTTAATTCTTTTTAATATGCCAATGGGTTTTTCATTGAACTCTTCAAGTGGAGGAATAAAAAACTTGATTAATATTTACCTTTCACATATATTCATCTTCTATTTTTGCATTATTTTAGTATTTTAAATTTTTAGGATATAGTATTTATTTTTAGGATTTTAAAATACTCATTAGGTAATATAAAGTATTCTTTTATTTAGTTTTAGGCGGAATTTATATTTTGTCTACATGTGGTATTCCATTTTTCACCTAAATTTCACTACAAAAAATCACAGTCTTGCGGACAATTGTGGAAATCACTTCTGCATTCAAAAAAGCGGTACTAGTTTCGTCGTTTTGTGTAAATTCAAAATTTAAAAAATTCAAAATTAAAAAGGTTTAAGAAGGTAAATCCTTTCATTTCTTTTCAAATTATTTCACTATTCAACCTATCCCCTATTCTCTTTTACCTTCCCCCACCAATCAAATTTACCCTAAAACTAAGAGTTAAAGTGATAGATTACTAACCATAAGGGGGCAGGAGTTATCTATGACTAATCTATATCAAAAATCTTATTTTTCCAAAGAGCAAAAAAATCTTTGAAACAACAAATTCAGGTAAGGCTAATGTAGATTCACAATTGTACTTTATATATCACCCTTTTAAAAACTTTAACACCATCACTCACGGGCAGAGGCCTAATTTCAAGGAGGAGGTGTACTCGTTTACGTCCGGAGCAGGACGGAAGCCAAGGCCAAGGGGGGAGAAATAGCTCCACATTCTCCACCACCCGGGACAGTGCGAACCTGGGGTACCCTCCGGCTGTTGTTTTGGCTGGAGTAGCCTTCCCACTGAGGCTTGAACCGGGTGGCATTTTAGTATAAAATAAATTATAAAATATATAAAAAAGAAAAAATATTATACACTATAACACCTATATAATTACAATATACACATTTACAAACATAACATAACATATATACATGCATACGGGTTCATACAAATATAATATAATATTTTACCACTGAAATCAGTGACCAAGTATTTACATTACTCACACTTGTATTTTCAATACATTAAATACTTATTACTAATATTAAACACCACTATTCCTTCATAAACCACTAGTTTTATTTTCACTAATTAATTTATATTAACTATTTATTATGAATTATTATATTTAATTAATTAACGGATTTTAAAAACGCTTTTAACGCGTTAAATGCCCCACCTTTATATATATATATATTATATTATATATATTATATATTTATTATATATATAATAATATATATATATAATATATAATATATATATATATATATACTATAATTATATATATATATATAATATTATATAATATTATTAATATATTAAATTATTATATATTAATTATATAATATATATATATATATTATTATATATATATATATATATATATATACCCTATTATATATAAGAAAGATATATTATTTATATATATATATAGATATATATATATATATATATATATATATTATACTATATTATATATATATATTATATATTTAATATAATTAGAATATTATAATAATATATTAATATATATATTATATTATATATTATTTATTTATATATATATATATAATATATATAATATATATATATAATTATATATAATAATAAATATATAATATATACAAACAAAATATAGTAGAGATATAGCAGTAGACATAGTAGAGATATTTATTTTACACTATGTGCAAAATTTGATATATAAAATTTGGATATTAATTAACGGATAGCTCAAAAATCATGGGGTCTGTGTTCATGTCAATGATCTTCATTTGACATCTTAACAGCTGATTTTGATGCCTGTAACCATAGACTTTTAACAGTCACTTGCGGGGCCAAGGGGTTAAATATTTATACTCTGTGTCATTTTTTTTTTTTCCATTAGAAATTGAAGTTAAGCTTATCGAAATAAAGTTCAACAAAATTTCTCTTTTAATAAAGTGGAAAGATGTCAGACGAAATAATTGTTCCACCTTGTGATACAAATTCCGAAAGTTCAAAGACTGAAAATTTACCAGATTCTGGTCATCAGAGTTCCATATTTCACACTGCGATTCATCTAATTGATGATAATATTATTACATTTTCACGAAGACGAAACTGAGGCAAGGGGTCAGAGGTTGTTAACAGGTGGGGACTAAGAGCCTTAAGAGATGGTTTATTCCGAGTTGTTGATGTTGGAGAAACAGTTCGAAAAGAATGTTACAAATTTGATTTTAGGTAAGATAATGTAGCCTATATGGTAAGTCTTTTTCACCTTCTGAAATTTGGGTAGATATGAGCGCTTTCTGCAATTCTGGGTCTATACTACCACCAGCAGTAGGGATTATAGGGTTAGGGCATGGACTTAGTCCTCAGAGCTGATACTTGGTAAATTATTATTGTCATAAAACTGCCTCTAAACAGATTTTATTAAATCCCAAACAAGCATAGGGGGACTCTAAAAAAGAAATTAGTTAATGAAAGGAAAAAAAAATAAATTGCATATTGTCGGTCTCTTTAGGATAATATAAACGTTACCAGAAAAAGTGTAAAAAAAACCCATGAAGGGATTTGTTATTAAAAAAAAAAACGACA
>JABUQX010106582.1:27500-30000 GCA_015478945.1 Trachelipus rathkii | reverse complement strand
TGTGCGAAGTGTTGGTTTTCATAGTCATAGCTATAGAACAATTGGCAAGTAATTGTTATTTCCATGTGATATAAGGTATCGAGGGAAGGGGAAGAGTTGTTGGGAAAAGCATTTCTATCGATATACTGAACTGAAGGATGGATAGAGTTAATATAGTTTAGGACATCATTAGGGTTGGTGTGGTGAGGGAGGGAGACAAAAAAATGTCATCTACTAATCTAAATCCGAATGAACATATTGTTTAAATAAAAACGGGTTGGGGTAAAATATGAATAAAAATTCTGTATAGTTCAATATAAGTTGCTGAGTATGGGGAGACAGTGGGGATCCCCCATACTCAGGCGGAAAGTTTGTTTGTAATATTTGCCATTAAAATTGAAAAGAAAGTTATGTTGTAATGAGAAGATTGCCTTCTCGTTATTCTATCATTAAAACACTCATTTAATCTCTATCATTACCACATTAACTTCTTTTTGTTTTAAATGGCAAATATGTACAAACAAAACTTCGGCCTGAGTATGGGATCCCCACTGTCTTGCCCATAACTCAGATAACTATATATGGAAATAACGGAATTTTATATATTTGATCCCACCCTTTATTAAAAAAATAGTTTATGGACTTAGGATATGAAGATGGGACATTTCTGTCTCCCTCGCCTCACAACCCAACCCTAATAATGTCCTAAAAACTATATTGAACTTCTATTCACCTCAGCTTCAGTAATACGATAGAAATTGCCCTCTCCAACAAACTCTACCCCATCCCGATACCTTAATCACATGGTATTAACAATCACTTGCAATTAACTTATATATCCGAAAAAAACCAACAATTCACACAACTATATACATATTTGGCTATTTCTAAACTCATTCCCCAAACACAAATTAAGCATGTTTCTGTCATGCTCTATATCTCTTGTGCTTTCGTATTATGCTCTCCCCCTTCTTCTAGCAACAAAGAAACTAAATACATCCACAATACTTTTAAATCACTTTACGTATCCTGAGTTTTTTCATCAACCAAAGAGGCATATACAAAAAGCAAAAAAAAAGAGGTTACTTATTCAGCACATTTTTCCCCGAAAAATAGCAACACCTCCTTTATACCAATTCCTCAATTACCACATATATTATTCGTTAAAAGACCAAATAGTACCAAAAAAATTTACCCTTCATTCCATCAAATAACATCACCTTTAAAAAACATTCTTCAAACCCCCCAAAACGAAAAAGAAAATCTCTCCCAAAGCTGTATATATCACATCCGTGCAATACTTGCAAAAAAACATATATAGGTGGAACCATAGATTTTGAAAAGAAGGAAAAAAATCAAACATAGCAGATGACCCTGCACAAGGACAGCAATAACAAGCAATAACAAGTTCCATAGGTGTTAGGTTGGGCGATCTATAATACGACAATTATAAAGATGATACAGAAATTATTCAATCACACGAAAAACCATCGCCACAATCATGGATCCCTTTTTCATTTTAATAGTAACAACTACAATTAGGCATGCCCGGGTGGAAGTTGTTTACTATTATAAAATGCCAAAGGGATCCGATGATGTGCGAGTTCGTGTGATCTGATATTTCTGATATCATTTTATAATGTTGATACTTGATTGGAGTAGCCTACTAATTTACGCCTGAGATTGTTAAAAGCTGAATTTTTATGGCTGTTCCTTTGTGCAGGTCATCATGTATGTTGATTTTTTCTTCTTTTTCAAAATACGTATGGTCCAAACCTATTATATGTTTTATTGCAGAAGTATTGCACGAGGATGATGATATTTATACAGCTTGGAGGAGATTTTCTTTTTCGTTTTGGGGGTTTGAGAATTTTAAGGTGGTGTTATTTGATGGAATGAGGTAATAATTTTTTTGAGTAATATTTGTTTGTAACGAATATGAAGAATGAGAATTGGTAAAAGAGGTGTTGCTATTTTCGGGAAAAGTGCTAATAGTACTCTTTTTTGCTTTGTTAAATGCGATTTGTGATGAAAAACTCAGGATAGATAAAGTGATTTAAAAGTGAAAGTGATTTGAAAGTTCTTGTGCTAGAAGAGGGGGAGAGCATATACGAAAAGCACGGAGAAAAGAGATGACAGAACAGCTAATTTTGTGTTTTTGGGAAGGGAATTAGATAGCCAATGTATATTATAGTGTTGTTGTGAATGTTGGTTTTCTATATATAGTAAATTGCAAGTGATTGTTACTCCATGTGATAAGGTATCGAGGATGGGGATAGAGTTGGAAGCCATTTCTATCGTATACTGAACTGAAGGATGAATAGAGTTAATATAGTTTAGGATCATCATTAGGGTTGGTGTTGTGAGGGAGGGAGACAGAAATGTCATCTTCGCATATCTAATCCATAAACATTGTGTTTCAATAAAGAGAGTGTGATAAAATATGATGAAAATTCTGTTATTTCCATAATATGTCTGGCAGTTAATGGAGACAGTTGGGATCCCATACTCAGGCCGAAAG
>JABUQX010106582.1:5000-22500 GCA_015478945.1 Trachelipus rathkii | reverse complement strand
GTAATGAAGAATAAAAAAAAAATCTTTTGTCGCTCTCTTTAGGAAAAAAAAGTTTCAGCAGTCTCAAAGTTCGTTAAAAATCACATAGGGACTTATTCAATATTTGATCGGATCCCCAGGTTGATCTCATTTTGCAGGCCCTACTAAGGTCAGGTTTATGATAAGTTTTGTTAAGGATATACACAGAGAAATCTATGTAGAATTAAACAAACTTATCATAACCTGAACTAGGATTGGCTCTTGTAGATTTACTGTCATCTGAAAGCCCACTAATTTTATTATAGGAAGTCTATGGGAAATTTTTAAACTTTCAGAGGCTGTAACTTTTTTTCCTAAAGAGACCTTGCGCGATTTTCGATTTGCACTATTTCTTTCATTATTATTTTATTTAGGAGTATATATGTGATTTTCAAAAGAAAAAATTTTCGTTTTTTTTTTTAATAAACAAATCCTATAGGGTTTTTAACAACTTTGAGAGTTTGTAACTTTTTTTTCCTAATAGAGACGACAAAATAATTTATTTTTATTTCTTCAATTACTATTTTTTTTAGAGGTCTATGCTTTTTATTTTTTATTAAAAATCTGTTTTAAGAGAGCAGTATTTATAGGAATTACAAAAATATCCAGCTGACTAAGTCACGCCCTAACTATTATCCCTACTCTTGGTGTAGGTATTAAGAGCCAGAGTGCAGCCTCATCTACCCAGAATTCAGAATGCATAAAAGACTTACCATAGAGCCATATTATCTACCAAATACAAAGATGTACATTCTTTTCGAACTGTTTCTCCAACATCAACAACTCGGAATAAACCATCTCTTAAGGCTCTTAGTCCACTGTACAACCTCTGACCTTGCTCAGTTTCGTCTTCGTGAAAATGTAATATATTATCATCAATTAGAGATATCGCAGTGTGAAATAAAATGGAACTAACTGTGACTCAGATTGTAAAATAATTTCGTCTTAACTTTCAATCGTTTACGGAAAGATCGTAATACACAAAAAGGAGGAACCTAATTATTATTCGTCTTGTACATCTTTCCACTTTATTAAGAGAAATTTGTTGAACTTTATTTCGATAAGCTTAACTTCAATTTCTAATGATTTAACCTTGGCCTGCAAGTGACTGTTAAAAGTCTATGGTTACAGGCATCAAAATCAGCTGTTAAGATGTCAAATGAAGATCATAGCCATGAACACAGACCCCATGATTTTTGAAGCTTACATCCGTTAACTTAATAATTCCAAATTTATATATAGTCAAATGTTGCTGACAATAGTGTAACAATAAATTTCTTAAC
Organism: Trachelipus rathkii; assembly: GCA_015478945.1. NCBI lineage: Eukaryota > Metazoa > Arthropoda > Malacostraca > Isopoda > Trachelipodidae > Trachelipus > Trachelipus rathkii. The sequence continues at coordinate 21,199 of JABUQX010106582.1, read as the reverse complement.
ATCTCTCACTAGCCTCACTGCTATATCTCTATATCTTACTGATTATTTGCTATATTATATTAACTTATATCTTATATCCCCTCATAATATACCCTACCAATAATGATATTATATATACTATATAGTATATATATTTAATTATATATATATATATATATATATATATAATATAATATATCTATATGATATTAATTATTATATATTATATATTCATATATATATATATATATATATATTATATATATATATATATATATATAATATATATATAATATATATATATAATATTTAATATATATATATATATATAACGTATATATATATATATACTATATATATATATACTTTTATATATAATATATATATATATATATTTATTATATATTATATATATAAATATAATATATATATATATACTATATATATATAATAACTTATATACTTATATATACTGAGATGGTTCCTCAATCGGATGATGATTCGCCTTCACAGACGGTCACTTTATCTATTGGACAGCAGGAGCATACTTTAGTGTCTAAACGCAACCCAGTGACTCATTAAGTAAATTAAGTGTTTAAAAATTTCCTTTAGTGTTTAACACGCCCTACTTTTAGGGAGCGAAGTCATATGTAGTGTTCACAATATAATAGTGTTAAAATAATATTTTAATTTGTATGACGTGATGCAATGTATATTGTATGTAATTTGTATGTATGGTATATTGTACTATATATGATATATATTATATATTTTCTTTTAATTATTTATATTTAATTTATACTAAAAAGCACCCGGTAGCTCAGTGGGAGAGCACTCGCCAAACAAAAGCGAGGGTCCCAGGTTCGCAACCTGGGTCGATCGGGTGCGGAGAATGTGAGCTATTGCTTCCCATTGGGCTTGGCTCGTTCCTTTGCATCGGGACGTTAAACGAAGTACACCTCCTCTTGATTAGGCTCTGCCGTGGAGTGATGGTTGTATTAAGTTTTTAAATAAGGTGATACTCCATAAGTACAATTGTGAATCTCAATCTAACGCCTACCTGCATTTGTTGTTCAAAGATTTTTGCTCATCTGAATAAGATTTTGAAATAAATAGTCCATAGACCCTCAACCTGCCTTATGGTTTTTGAGTAATTCATCAACTTAACATATCTATCTTCGTAAATTGATTGGTGAGAAGGTAAAAGAAGAATAGGATAGGGATAGTGAAATAATTTGAAAGAAATGAAGATATTTAACCTCATATACCCTATTTACATTTTGAAATTTTAAATTTCATTACAACAAACAACAGGAGCTAATTAGGTACCGCTTTTGGAAATGAGAAGGTATTCCACAAGCTTGTCGCAAGACAATGTGATTTTTTATTCGAAAATTTAGTGAAAAATGGGATACCACATGTCGCACAAAATACTAAATTCCGCTAAAACTAACAAATAGAAGATACAGTATATGAATGAATCTTTATCAAACCTCCAAAATAAAATAAATTTAAATAAATAAAAATACTAAAATAAGCAAAATAGAAGATATTATGCTATGTTTTGAAAGCCTCTTAATGTTTATACTCTCTCCATCTCGAGACTCTCTCTTGGAAAACCATGCAATTAAATAGATTAAAAGTTTTTACAAATCAGATAAATTTTCCTGCGAAAGAATTCTTGACACTTGACAACAGCACCCTGTCTAAGAGGTCTTTCTTTGACGTGCAATTGAGCGGGCAATTGGATTTAGTTTGAGAGTCAAGTTGAGGTGAATTTATACCTGAATTTTATGGTTTTTCATATCCAATAACAGTATGCCACTATTCTGTTTGAATAACTGAATTTTTGAATTTGCATTGAATCAACTTGATCTCTGTATATTTCATGTTTTGACCAATCTGAATTGGGAGAGACACTGCTTGCTTCAGCATTCAGGGGTTCCCTTTTTTTCCCCCCCCCCCCAAAAACAAAAAAGCCAAGACAGAGTGGTAATAGATAACTCCAATGGGTAGAGATGACAAATAGAATATTGACAGGTTTGTCCATCTCCTTTTTTAATAACACACTCCTGATCTTATTTCGTCAATCACCAAACAATGGACTTCCAAGAACATCTACCAAAAGCCAGAAGGGGTCTAGCCTGCTAGGTGATGTAGTAATCAGAACTATCAGCAGGAAACTCTTAAATTCTGGTTGGTCCCACTTTGACTTGATAGAAGATTTCTACTAGTCTGGCGCAAATTTAATAGGTAAGACTCATTTACCATAATTCCCTGAAAGTCTCCAAAACTCTTCTTTGAGCAGTTAGAGTTATGGCTTAAGTCTTGTTGTGAGGAAGGAAGTTTTTTCCATATTGGGTGGAAACTTCATTGAATATGAGGTTTGAATTTCCATAAGGCTTCAAAAAGGAATTTGGAGCAATAACTTCCAAATCATTATCTGATAACCTATAGGTTAAAGGTCTTGAATTGATAACATGGGTGATTTTTGAAATTACTTGTTACAACAGATTGAAAGTAGCGTTAAGGTTGCTAGTTACCCTATATTTTATAGAGAACATCCTTAACTGTTCGTATCATTCTCTCCAAAACTGATCCCACCCAACTGGAATATAGACTGGAATCTATGTAAAATGTCTTGAGTTATTGATACGCATATGTTCGCGGAAACATATTTGAAGACAGAAGATTCGGTAACAGTATATTTCCACCGTGTTCTGAATTCCTGGCATTTATACTGAGACAAATTGGATGTTGCCATTTTTATTTATTTTGTTTAATCTATGGATGAAAGTAAAAAGGATTCAGTGAACATATCTGGAAGGACATCAACATGAATAGCTCTGATATTTAGGCAGGTGAAAATTAATAGATACATTTTTTGAAATTCCTTATCATTAATCTTTACAACGAGATGCCCTGTAAAGTCCACGCCAGTATGCTTAAAAGGACGCACAAAATTAACTCATGATGAGGAAGATTAGTCACTTTTGGATATTTAAAGGGTATACTGTTAAATTTTTTGCATACTGTACAGTCTGACAAAAACATTTTTTACAGCCTGCCTGGCCTTGGTAATCCAGAAGCATGAGCGTCTGATGAATCTGATAGTGCGTCTTGAAACAACCCCAAGTGTTGGACATCTTGAATGAAAGGTCTCTTTTTATAATTAAGTGAGATATTTGATCCTTTGCCACGGAAGAGATTGCGATTTATCACATACATCCGATTATATAAGACAGTTGTTCACTTTGGCAATTTACCTTTGGATTCGGTACTTAGGCCTTTATCATTCTTGAAAAGTTAAGTTGATTGGACCAGCAGGTGCGGCAATTTTCCATAACTTTTTAGGATTATTGCGAGAATAATTATCTCCTTAGAAAAACAATTCTGCTGCATTATCTTCAACCAATAGAGTTGGGCTTTCTGATCACAATTTTCATCCAGCCCTTTACTCCTTAGCTAAATGAATCTTGAATATTTTGAAGTTACTTTATAAAGCCTATGCACACTTGAGTAGTCTTTAAAGTGTAATAAAGACTGAGTAGCTACCACAGATGTGTGACATTGCAAAGTCTTTTACTTATTTGCCTCAGACAAACATTTAAGTATTACTAAGATAGGCCATTGAGATTGAATCTAGGAAGCGAATCCAAAGAAGGACCCTTTAACCATTACTGGGCATTGAAGATCAAAAATAGGAGATTGTAACACTCTGGGTAATCAGACTCTGCTGCGTTCTTTCTCAGCCAGTATTGATGTAAGGCATAAGAAATGGGTATACTTTCGTTACCTGCCTCAACTGATTTTTGATTTGATAAATTTTTTTGAGCTTATATTTAACAAAAAATATTTTTATTTTTTGCCTTTCCAGACAGAGCCATAAAAGGACAATTTGAGCATCTACAAAGACTTTTATGTTTTAAACTACAATTTTGAATTCTGATAAAGAAATGCCTATATTAACTGGGACACAGATAACAACTCGAAAAGGGCAAAGGCCCTAGATTTGAGAGGGGCCACCTTGGCCTTTGAGAAATAACTTAAATTAGGAACATCTGACCTATACTAACAATAACAAAACCATAAACAAGATGAAGAGAATCACCAAAATACGAATAAAGGAGTCTCTCTCGCAGAAAAAGCACACCTGATTCACAATTCAATAATTATGTAATTTATTTAAAATCTGAACAAAGAGAAGACCAGGAAACTTAAACATCAGCGGGACCTTTTATCCCGATCGAACCTAATTGCCATAAATTTCTTAAGATGAACTGGGATTTATTTCATAGGTTGGTAAGATATTTAAAAGATTCCAAATTAGGAAACAGCAGATAAAAACAATCTTTTGGTATTTGCATCAGCATTTACTGAAAATTTGCTAGTGTTTTAACTTATCTGTAAGAGGATTTAAAAAAGAATCCACAGAACCTGTATCTCTGATTTCCTGATGGTTGAAAACTATATTCTCCCTCTTCTTCCATATACAGATTTCTAATTGATCATTATTAGCAGTCCCAACTTCTAAGATGGAAACCACCATCTTCAATTCTTTTACATATTCATATAAAGTTCTTTAAAATGTTGTAGCGATCCCATTGCCAGATAATAGATTAACATTATTTCAAACTAAAAAATTATTAATAGAATCTGAGTACCAATTGCATTCATCCTCTAAGACTAGAGCATGATGCTTAATAGATAGTAATTGAGGATGAAAGGTGAGGAGGTGAAACCAAAAACAATGGTTGAGGTATCGATTAAGCCTTTAATTGACCAATTACTTTTCCAAAAAAAAAGCAAAAGCGATTGCGGTCTTCGATAGATTTTTAAGCTTAATCTGAAGGAAGGCTTGTTTAATGTCCGCTAACATGACAAACGTTTGATCTGAACCGGAATAAATGACCCAACAAGGAGGACATAAGAATCTGGTCCAGTATAGGCTGGCCTCATTTAGAGATGGTAAAGAATTAGTTTTAAAGGAAACAGTTTAAACACAGGCCTGACTTGTTGATATTTGTTCATTTCAGTTTGATAACAGGTACTGTGAGAAGGAAACCCAAATATAATTTTCTTAATACTCAGAGGAGATACCACTGAACTCGTTCACATAAGACCCATCAAGCTAATTGTTGGCTGAAAGACATCATCATAGGCTTTAACTAAATCTTTATTTTCCAAATTTTTATTGAACTCTATTAAGCACTGCAAGAGCAATGTTATGTTCTTGATGGCAAACAAGGGGAAGTTTTATCTTCAATTCCATAGGAAGATCTATATGAATATTTCCGTCTTTAAACTCTATTTAACCACCTTTGTAAAATTCTTTCAATTCTGTTTTCAAATCATCTTCAGATTTATTATTCATACCTTCTAATACCTAACGACTCTAATTTGAACATGTTTTCTAAATCCTCTGCTCTTCCTCTTGTTTTCTAATCCTTGCCCTTAAAGGATTAAAATAAGAATGTACAGGTTTAAGACTGCATTAACTAAGTATGAGTTTAAAACCTTGCAAATTGATTTATTTGAACAATGAATCTAGACTTTTGATTTTGATGATGATTTTTCAACAATTTTTATTGGATTGGGAAACTTCTTATAAATTTTCGTGATAATTATTATTAGGTTTAATATTTCCAAATTGGAATAATAGAACACATCTCTTAACTTAAAAGAGCAGATCCACCATACATTAATCAATTTCTAGTTTTGAGGGGAATACTCTAGTAAAATTCAATGCCTATTAGGGCATCCAAAATCAAAAAATGAGTTATGACTCTTTATAGCCAGAATCAAGCTAAATTGAAAGATATTATTTCTCCACATTAATTAGAAGCCTATCTACGAACTTAAATCTCGTAACTTAATTTTAGATCCTCATCAACCAAAAGAGGAAGGGGTGAAACCAAAGACTGTCCATAATACATCCAGAACAGCTCTCTTTCAAAAGTTGCGGAGTTGCTTATTACCGTAATCATAAGTTTATTACATCGTATTGAGTGGCTTTGATGATTTCTCTCACAGATATTTATTGAGTTTAGCCACACTCATTTTTAGAAACGGTAGGGACCTCATGTCCGAGCCACAGTCGACTAGGGCATCGAACTGAAGCCAAAACTTTACCCCTACCAATCCTTAATAGTAATTGATGGCAAAAAATATAAATTGTTGGTGCTTTGGCTAAAGCTAAGACATACAATTTGCGAGAGTGAAACTTTCCTTTGCTTACAAAGAAGCTGATAATTGACTTCTTTTTTATTGCAAACTTGGCAACTAAAAGAAAGTTGCTCCTCAGTTCCAGGCAACAGTGATCTGCAGTATGCTTAGTACTTGAACATTTTGGGGCATAGATTTATTTCATTAACACCTTTTAATTTCTTAACCATAGAGTTTGTAAACATTGCAATGGTCATTCACATGACCTTGCGGATTGAACCAAACTTACAATGATTTTGAATAACCTTTGATTTTGGAAGTGGAAGAACAATACTATGAGAAGCTTCATTTACACCAACTTCAATTGAGTATGAATTTTGAATTGCGCAAGGCAGAATTGGAATGCAGGGCCTATTACTATATTTTAAAGGACTCATTCGTCCTTTCATTATTTTAAATTTAAAATATAGAGTCACTGAAAGTATTTACATTTTTTTTAAATTGACATTAAGTATTTATGGAGAGGAACTTGATGAAATTTTGACCTTTATTTATGATGTGACGTATTTAACAAAGTATTTTTGATAATTCATACTATAACTATCGAATATTTGTTTAAATCAGGGTTAATTGGAGTATTTCAAACTGCGGAGTAATTTCTTTGACTACCACATTAGGTAATTTTGATAAAACTATATGGCTAAGTACTACTAATCCAGTTGCCTCCTCAAGATATTTGAGGTTATAACTCTCAAGTTTACATATATTATGTTCTGATACATTGTAAGTTAAACCCTAGTCGCATTATATGTTGGTCAAATACTGGTTTAAAGCTATGATTTTTTAATAATTTCATCAATGATGAATTTTTCGTCTAAAAAACTCTTTATCTAAAAGTTCAAGAGCTTTATTATAATTATATTTATCACTAATAGAAAGATTCTGAGTCAAGGGAGTACGCATATCCCTTTAATTTATTTTTAAGCAATGAAGTTGTTTAATGGATTACTTAAATTTTTCTGTAAATCTAAGGAACTCTTAAATTTGAAATGAAAGTTTTATAAGCAAACTAATCAGTTTCATTGCCCTCAAAGAAACCACAATCTATAGCCCTAAGAACAGATTCACTAAAATGAGAGCAAGTATTTTTGGAGGGGTGAATGTGATCCCCTTTTGAATTGTAATTCACAATTTTGATTTTTAATCGAGCAGTTGGTACTGAATCTTGACTACACAACTCCTTATTATGAAACTCAGGAATCGAGAGTCACCTCATTATCATTATATTATTTGTATTATGTTGTGTTATCCTTTTGTTTAATATCTTTTAACAAGGACTCTTAATTCCCTACAAGATCCCTTACATAAACTGCATCTTTATCTTATTATTATCTGTAGGCCTATTCTCTATCTGACTAAGATAAATAGTCTACTTGTGCCTTGCGAGGATGGAAATGGCTTGAACTATAGGCTTTGATTTTTTATTAACTTTATCATGAAGGGCTTGTATCTCTGAGTCAGACATTTTCGCTGAAAATTGGCTAGAATGACCCAAGGACTAATGAAACCTTAAAGAAAGATGAAATAATGAAGATAGCCTATCACCAGGCCAAATTATTTGAATTGAATTTTGGAAAGGTCTATTAGACAAAAAATAAAAAAAAAAAATTTGAAGTTTGAAGTCTTCTAGGCATAGAATGCCTAACTTTGAAATTGAATTTTTTGATGAAAAATGAGATATGGCCTACCACCAGCTGGCCAAATATTATTTGAAATTTTGAAAGGTTTAGAAGACCACACACACACAAAACAACAAATTTTGAGTTGAAAATGACTAGGACCTAGGCCAAGTTTGAGCTTAATTTTTGAGGAAAATCACTGTAATGGAAAGGTTAGCAATGATTGCATTTGCTTATCTAACTCTCATACCCAAAATATACATTTAAACCCTAAGGACTAACTAACTTTAGGGACAAAAACAGCCATAGGCTAGTCTCGATAGGCCCCGTCGCTTCTACCCGTATCTATTTTTCATATGTTTCAAATTAACCGTTAATTTAAAAAATGATTTTTGACCTAATAATACGCTTACACAAAATATCGAAAACTGTATACAGCTTTACGGAGCTAGGTTGATTTAATTGCAATATTGCTAGCTTTGCTATCAGGAACTTGAAACAAATCGCGTTCGTATAAGGACCAATTATTAGAGTACTCAATTGACGGAAAATTTAATTTAACTTTGACGATCGAATTTCCAACGACATTTTCTATACAAAAAAAAATTTGTTGGGAAAATATAAGGTTTTAAAAAGGTGATATATAAGTACAATTGTGAATCTAAATAGCCTTACCTGAATTTGGTTGTTTTCAAAGATTTTTTTGCTCTTTGAATAAGATTTTGATTATAAGTCCATAGATAAACCTCCTGCCTTATGGTTTTTAGATAATCTTATCACTTAAAATCCTTAGTTAGTTAAACTTTGATATGGTGAGAAGGTAAAGAGAGATAGGATAGTTGATAGTTTAAATATTGAAAAGAAATGAAGAAATTTACCTCTATACCCTTTTACATTTATGAATTTTAAATTTGATTACACAAACAGCGACTAAATGAGTTACCGCTTTGAATGAGGAAGTGATATTCCAAACAATTGTCGCAAAGACACATGTCGATTTATTTAGTGAAATTAGTGAAAAATGATACCAACATGTAGACAAATATACAATTTCCGCTAAAAACTAAATAAAAGGAGGGAAAAAACCACCTTTATATACTCTAATAAGTTTTAAATCCTAAATAAAACTACTATATCCTAAATTAAAATACCTAAAAATAAGCAAAATAGAAGATATATATGGTGAAGTATATAATAGTTTTTATAGGTGCTTATATCCTGTAAAAAAAAAAAAATAAAAAAAAATTAACTCGTTAATTTTTTCGTGATAACTTTTAACGCTTTCGTTATTTTCGAAAAGAAGTAACGGACTATTAACGAGTTAATTATTCTCCTACACATCCGTTGAACCGTTACTTGTAATTTACGTTTATAAATATTTTCTTATCGATTTTAAATTGTATTAGATTCGATTTCGAGAAACATATAAACTTTTTTTTCCAAAAATTCCTAAACGCTCCTCTCAGTCGCTCAAAATGTGTTTATCTTTTATCGGTTATTAGGGTCCCGTTTAGTAAGTTTAAACACCCCGAGGGTTGGAAAAAACCCCTGAGTTTTGACCACGGAATGCTGCTTTCTATACTTGTGCTGACCACCAGCCCCTCGTTCAACTTTATTCTCTATGTTTAATACTAGCATTTTCTGCAGAGTTGGAAGACCACGCACCTGTCCACAACTATTCTAAAAAGGAAGCCGCTCTGATCCTTCTAAAGTTCTAATTCTAACTATCGTCCAATTGCTCTCACTCGTATTCATCTATGTTCTTTGAAACCCTTCTCAACTCTCATTCTTAGATCATCTGGACTCAATTCTCTTTCCGATCTCAAGTACGGCTGTTGGTTTGAAGTCTACTGGCGATATACTTTCCTATTTACGATTTATGGTTTTCCTCTCTTAGGAACTACGGGCAGACTTTCTGCTTAGTGGCGCTTGACTTATCCAAAGCATTTGACCGGGTATGACCACGCATCATTGCTCCTCCAAGGTCCCCTCATTTGGTATAACTCATTCTCATTGCCTTTGTTATGCTCTGGCTTTCTTTCAAGTCGCTAAACATCGGCCTCTGGTTGATGGAGCGACTTCCTCTTCTTTTTTCTGTCAAATAGTGGTGCCTCAGGGTTTCGTCTTATCTCCTATTTATTCCTACTTTCCATTAATGATCTATCCCTGCACATATAACTCTATCCACTCACATGCCGATGACCCGACCTTTCAAACTTCAACTCATTTCAATTCTTGCTCATCTATTACTTCAGAATTGCCTTCGTCTTAATTCTTACCGATTCTATGTCTCGCTGATCTAGATACGAATTTGCAGGTTGGGAGGTACTCTTCAACCTTGTCGAAATTCAATTCTTTAAAAACTTCTTACAAATTTCCCGCTCTAAAACACCTTCTACTTTCCTATCTCTTTTGACGATTCTCTCGTCTCTCCTGTTGACAATATAAAATCCTTGGCCTTAACAAACAAAAAAAATGTCTGGAAACCTACAACAACGTTTGCCTATTGCTTAGGGCGGGCCTCAAAGAAAATGGAGTTCTGGAGACTGCGAGGAACTTTTTTTCTCTTTCTCAGTTTACTCCAGCTTACAAGGGTCTCATCCGCCTGTGTATGAGTACTGTTCTCATATCTGTGGGGCTCTGGGTTTCACCCGGCTTTTGGGAAACAGAGGGGCGGGAAGTCCCAAAAAGCAAAAGGGCTTAAATTAACAACTGTAATACTTTTCCAGTCACCTTGACCTCTATCTTTGCCGAGGCGCAAACAAACAGGTCCAAGAGGCTTAATCTTTCATATAGGGTATTAGAGCAAGGGGGCTATGGAGTCGTTCCGCAAGGAATCTTACCCACTCAGCCACGCGTACCACCAACACTTTACGACCACACGCCCTGCGTGCACAAGGGATGCATGTATCTCCGCAAGAGTTTTGGTAGATATTGGGTACTCCTAGGCTAGTTCCGCTTGCGGTGCTTCCTCTTTCCTGCCACCACTAGTCTGTTGGAACTCTCCTTTCAATTCTTCATGTGTTTCCTTGCTGATTTTAATCTTCTCCTCACTTTAAAGCCTGGTCTATGATTCATCTGCGGAATTTGTGCTAATGATGAAATTTGCATTGCAAACCCTCCGTTGAATAGGGCTCTGCCCGTGAGTGGTGAGTGATAACTGTAAAAACTATATATACTATATATAATATTATAGATATACTATTATACTCTAGTATATACTATACTCCTATATTATATATCTATATAACTATATACTCACTATATATATATATATATATATATATATATATATATATATTATGTATTGTTCTATATTGAATCAGTTCATTATTTCGGAAAAAATTTCTAAGATCAAAAAATTTCTAAGTCAGAAAAGTTAAGTTAAGTCAAGTTTTTTAAGAAAATTCTTAGTGGCAAGCTTCTGGCAAATTCAAAGAAGATTGCCATCTTGGTTAAAGAAAATTTCATAAAAACTATAAACTTAACTTACACTTTTTCTGAAACTTAGAAGAAATTTTTTGAACTGAGAAAATCTTTCAGAAATAATTGAATGATTCAAATATTAGAACTTTCCCATATATATATATATATATATATAGATATATATATATTATAATATGTAAAAATATACCTACTAATATATCAATATCATATATAATATACGTATATATATTATATATAGAGAAAATATAAAAAATTATATATTATATATATATCTTTATGAGGGTAGTATGGAGTAGAAGGTATATACTATATATTATATATATTATATTATATATATATAGGTATATAATATTATATATATATAATATAACTATATATACCTCTCTATATATATAATAATATATATATATACATATATATATATATAGAATATACTTATTCCTTATATATATACTTATATTTTGATGTGTATATATATATTATATATATATATATATATATAAGGATGTAACCATCAGACAACTGTGGTTGAGGGTTGAGGGGGTCTGAACCCCTGAAATTATATAAACTATCAAAATTTTTGTATCTCTTTTTTTTTTTTCTTTTGGGGGGAGGGGGGGGGAATTATTTTTAAAATTTTTTTAAAATTTTAAATTTTAATAATAATAATAATAATAATAATAATAATAATAATAATAATAATAATAATAATAATAATAATAATAATAATAATAATAATAATAAAAGCTAATTATACATATATTTTAATAAAAATTAGGAAAACATTTTAGTCGCTGTTGAAGGAACTAAATAAGAACCTCTAGCGGAGGCAATGCTATGAAGGTTGAAATTAATTAGGACTTTCTGATTGGACAACGATATGATGGTGCAACAACTATGAAGAAAAGTTTTAGAATTGTTCAATCTGCCTAAAATGAACATTGGCATTGTATGATCATTGCTGTTCACATTTATGTGGAGTACATTACATTAGAGACATATTGGCCCAGTGAAAGCAACTGGGAACTATTTTAGGACATAAAGACTGACAATTATGCTAATATTTCAAGAGACAAAATGGACACAGTATTAATATATCTACTATGTATCAAACAAATATCTCATCTCTTTTAATTGACCGCATCCTCTTTATGGAGTTTTTCAAATTTTATATATATTTTAAAGTAATCAAGAAATATTTATTAAAAATATTTTAGAAATGTTTTCCATAATAAATACTGAAACAATATGGAATTATAAAAATAAACTTTTGTTATAAACAAAGCCATATAATATTTGATACACTTTCTTGGCAGAAGAATATTGGCGCCAAATGGAACACGAGAAAGGTCGAATATTCTAATACTGGATTGAATTATTTATAAAGGCGTTTCCGTTTTTGCATTTGTGCTTACGGAACGTAAGAATTAAGAAATGCTCCAGTTTGGGTTCGTTTTTGTCAAACTTCGCTCAAAATCGTAAGAAATGTTCACCAAACGTAAGGAATTTCCTTAATTCTGTAAGGTTGCTCTTTCCCGTGCTTGCTGAATTTAGCACGTTTACGAAAAAATTTAAACAAAATAAATGGCGGCTTGGTAGGTCCGTTTGAATTGATGAATGTTTTATTCAAAAAAGCTTTAAATTTAGTTTTTTTCCAAATCGATAAGCTTCATCACAATAGTTGATCAATATTCTGACTATATAAAAACCATTTGTATTTTGTTTTATTTCTGTTTATTCCAAATCGACGGGCTTCATCACACAGCTGATTCTAATTGTTTGTAAACAAAAGTAAACCTCGTAAGAAATCGTGCACGTTTATGCACGAAATTCGTGATTAAACTGTGTAACACTTTCTTATTGAGTGTAAGCACAAATGACAAAAACGAAAATGGTGTAGGTATATATATTTTACTATGTGTTGTATTGTAAATAAAATGTAAATGTACTGCTGGTGTGTTTTCCGCCCTCCCTTTATATATAATATATTATTTATTAACGTCATAATGTCAAATAATCCAACACTTCCAACAATATCATTAGCTTTTAAAGTGTCAAATTTAATGTCCAGTTATTGACATTCGCTATATATATATAATATAATATATATATCATATCATATATATATATATATATATATATATAAATATATATATATATATATACATATATATATATAATATATATATATATAATATATATATATTATATTATATAATATATATATATATATATAAATAATATATATATTATATAATTCTATAATATTATTATATATATTATATATATATAAATATTATATATATATATATATAATATATATACTATATATATATGTGTGTGTGTGTGTGTGTGTGTGTGTTGGTGTGTGTGTGTGAAGTAAAGGTAACTAGTTTAAGTATTAGTTATATTGGTAAATGCTAGTAAAATTTTGTTATGAGAATGTGACTTTTTTTCACGATATGATGTAAAAAGAAAGTTAAAAATTATTATTACAGCAAATAAAAATAAGAGAAGTAGTTTAGAAAGAAAAATTTCTGGGATTTCGACTAATCAAGAAAATTTCACCTACAGAGCTGCCAAGTGACAATTTAACTGATTGCTAATGTATTTTTCTTCACAAAAAAGGTTTAAATGAAGTGCGCGTTGTTCACCTATAAGCACCGCACCAGAATAATGGAATTGTGTGTCGCTCAGCACCGCACCAAAATGTGCACACCACGTACCGCATCGCACCCGGTGTGTCGGCAAATACTAGTAAATACGTGTGGAAATGATGTCAGCTGTTCAGTCTACGGTAAGAGAGTTGGCAGAGAAAGTTTGAATGAGAAAGTATAGAAATAAGAGTTAAATGTTTTACCTCAAAGATATCAAGTGCCGAGATTTTTTTTTTTTTTTTTGCTTGCAGGGGAGTCCCAGTGGGCTGGGGTGGAGTACTCTTCACTCCACCTCCCCCCTCTGGAATACCTTCCACATATTCAGCATAGAGAATTCTATACAAAGTTGCTTTCTAGAATCCGACCCCAAGGGATCAAACCCAAGACTCTCACCTTTCTAATCTAAGTTGGCTAAGTCAATTTAAGTCGTTTAAAGCGCTCATATAGATGAAACAACGTGCTACTCATTGATCTATACAATTGGCGTTAGTGCGGCGTCAGATATGCCGAGTTTTCAACGTTCGTATGTAAGGGGTCTAAATTCTAAGGGCAGGTGACGGGAAAGTTTCTGATATACTTGTGTGGTCTCTCTCTCTCTCTCTCTCTCTCTCTCTCTCTCTCTCTCTCTCCCCTCCTCTCTCTCTCTCTCTCTCTCTCTCTCTCTCTCTCTCTCTCTCTCTCTCTCTCTCTCTCCCCACATACACATACACACGCACACTACATTATTTCTTATGTTATTGTTCTTATTTGGCTAAAACGTAAAGGAGAAGAGTGTTCCATTTGTGATAACTTCAAACTGTTGCTAAAGTCTTCTTTTCTGTAGTTACAAACAGTGGTGAACTGCCAAACTTTTAACAACAGGTTCTTTGCTTAGCCATAAAAATTAGCTGCCGGTTCTTTTTCACTATTCAAATAAATAAAAGAGTTAGCTACCTTTTTCGCTTTCCTGAAAAAAAAATTAAACTTCCCATTCGCGCTCACCGGCTCCGGCTCATCACTGGTTACAAGTTTCTCAACATAAACAGAGAAAACCCTTTTAATTTAAAAAGTCACACCTCTTAGGGCTTTTTCCCCTCTATCGAGGAGAGAAACTTTTCTAGTGAGTTTTTAAAAATCGAACTCAGAACATTCGTTACACGAGTCAGCTATACTAACATATACACTACACCAACGACCTAGTGAGGTTGAGGTTCAGCGTTAATCTTTTTGAAGTGAAAAGCGAAAAAGGAGAAATCTGCGGTTTCTTTTAGTACGAAATTTTTATTATTTTGAAAAATTTCATGAGAGAGAGAGAGAGAGAGAGAGAAGAGAGAGAGAGAGAGAGAGAGAGAGAGAGAGAAGAGAGAGAGAGAGAGAGAGAGAAGGAGAGATGTATATCCTAAGTTTAAAACTATTTATTAAGTGACAGTCTCTAATGTATTACAAGTGAAGAAAAAGTAAATTGCTTGCATTTGATAAGAAAGATGCTGAGGAAAGCAGAAGAAAGGGTGCGGCTTGCAAATATAGAAGTTAGGCTAAACAAAGCCAAATATTAAGAAGAATAAAATAAGATTTCAAGTAAAGACAAGTGTTTTTAGATATTCTCTTAGGACATTGAAGCCAAAGATATGAAGAATACATAAGAACGGATCAAGCAAAGGATTCCACAAAGAAGAAAATATTGAGGTGAAATTCTAACAATCACAATTTTCAATCATTTAGTATTTTAATAAGGAAACTATAGAAGAAACCTTAGAACAACGAAGAAACTCTACAAAAAGCTAAAAAATCATGCAGAAGAAATTAAAAAGAAATTTTTCAGCTATATAATTAGAGCTACCAATCTTCAAGCAACTTTATAAAGAAAGCAGCAGCCCTACGACCTGAGTAATAATCTATACCACCCTAAGCCTAGCTATTTCTGAAATCCAATTCATGCAGTAATAGAAGGTACATTTTTATTTATAGTTGTGAGTTGAGGTGGTATGAATTTAAAATGCACAAACAAATCTTTCTATGGTTTTTCAAAGCAAAAGATAATAATAAGGAAAAAATAAATAAAAGTTCTCTCAAATAATTATTATTATTTGAAAAAATTAAAAAAAAAAACATATTTTTTCAATTAACATTAGAAAATAAATTTTAATGAATAAATATGTTATGTATACACTATGAGTATAATATTATGGTTACATCTCTCCAGATATTTAGTATTGAATTATAATATATATAACTTATATTATTGTTTATATTTTTGACCAGTATCAGTTCATACAGTTCATAATAAGCAAGA
>JABUQX010106581.1:12500-19631 GCA_015478945.1 Trachelipus rathkii | reverse complement strand
ATATATTATATATATATATATATATATATATAATATATTATATATAATATAATATAATAATATATATATATATATATATATATATATATATATACTATATATATATATATATATATATATATGCGCATCTGAACTCGTCTATGAATAAAATTTGGCGTATGGATGCAAAAGGGGCACCTGCTCTACATAAACCTGTAAGAAAAAAATTTCCTACACGGAAAACCATATCTCCGCAGCTCGATAGCATATGGCAGTTAGATTTATCGGAAATGATTAAATACAGCTCTTATAATGAAGGCTTTCAATATATACTTTTTACAATTGACGTATACTCTAGATACTTGTGGTTGAAGCCAATAAAAGATAAAAGATCAGCTACAGTTGCCGATGCTGTACTTGAAATTATAGAGGACGAAAGGAGAACACCTAAATCATTTTGGACAGATTCAGGAATGGAATTCAAGGGGCGAGAGTTTCAGGAGATGCTCTGGGAGTATGGTATAAGCTATTACAATACATTTTCCGTAAACAAAGCGGCTATAGTTGAAAGAGTCCAGCGTACTATTAAAGAGCGCATGCATAGGTATTTTACTAAAATGAATACTTTTAAATATATTGATATACTGGACGATCTGGCTTATTCTTATAACAGGTCTTACCATAGAACTATAAAGTCAACTCCTTTAGAAATGTCAAAAACTAGAGGCCGTAGAACCCATCTACATGAAAAAGAAAACAAAATAAAAGATAATTCAGGAATAAAGGTGAACGATTATGTAAGAGTATCACGGACCGAAGAAAGGTTTAGAAAAGGATATGAATCCGGTTGGACTACTGAAGTTTTTAAAGTGCACAATATCCGACCATTCAGTCGTGATAGTTTAAAGTTATATTATCTGGAGGATTTAAATGGTGAAAAAATAAAAGGCGGATTTTATAAACAGGAAATACAAAAAGTAAGGTTCAATCCTGTAACTCATGAATATAAAATTGAAAAAATATTAGGTACAAAAGGTAAAGGGAAAAATAAACAGTATCTGGTGAAATGGAGGGGATACCCTGCTAAGTTTAATACTTATATAAAAGCAAGTGAAGTTAAGAATTATTAATCAGTTGTCATTACAATCATGGAGAGTGTAGATCACTTTTATATAACTCTCCCGTCTTCAGCATCCTTGGATTTACATCCTGATAATAAACTCTCGGATTTTACAACTGTGTTAATGAATCCTATACAACTTGAAAGAGAGGCATACGAAGTAGGATTATGTGAAATGATATTAAATACGGACATAGAAAATTTACCTCACAATCTATTCTGGATGTTGGTGTACAGAAGTGTAGAATGTGTTGAAACTATATTACAAGTGAAAGATACTCGTGATCTGCCTAGGTCCAGGATTGGCACAAAAGAATACTTCTTTGAAGAATTTACTTTGCGAAGGTCATATTTTAAGTCGGTGCCTGCTATTTTCAGTCATTTAAACGTTCTCTTTGATATGAGTATTATGTGTAAGGATCTGGTATACAAAACTGAAATGCGTACCTATGAAGATAAAGTAATAATATCTTTAAGATCAAAAGTAAGTGTAAACCTGCGAGACCGTGATATGTTTTTTCTCAGACGTTCACCATGGCAGCGTAAACATATTCGTAAACGTGATGCTGAGCTGGATATACTTCATGATATCCCTACTATGTTGAAGAGAGTTATACTTTCTGTGGAGAATAAACCCTTGACTTGGCATGAACAAAAAGACGACGCAGACCGAGTACTGCATTATACATGTACCCCATCCGAGATGCTCAACCACCCAGGTATGGCTTATGTATATACAAATATAATTGATCATCAATATGTAGGTAATACTAAAGCTCCTTTATTAAGAGTAGTATATTTCCAAAGAGAGTAAAGTTATAACATTTCCTAATGTTCATTATCTACCTCTGAATAGATCAAATTTTGACTCTGTACGCGTGCATATAAAAGATGTAGAAGGAAATCCCTTCCCCTTTACATACGGCGCATTGTTATGCAAAGTTCATATTAGAAAGAAGCAGATGCAGTAATTACAGGATAATGGAATATATATAAGAGGTGTAGTCAGATATATTTTTTCATTCCTTAACATACTCTCACAGTGTAAAGATAGTATAAGAAAGATACTCCTGTAATAATGGACGAAGAAAGGGTATTCAGGGGAACAAAAATGCAGAGGGGGTATGGCCTTGGTGGATTTTTTGCCAAGCTATGGAGAAGTGCAAGGCCTCTACTCAGGAAAGGTGGGGAATATATAGGTAAAAAAGCTATAAGAACAGGTTTGCATACTATTCAAGATATTGCTGCAGGAAATAATCCTCGTACAGCATTAAAAAGACGTATTGCCGATGTTTCAGATGAGATGTTGGATGATGTTAAGCGTAAAATAAGACGTAAAATGTCAGGACAAGGTCGAGGCACCAAGAAGATTGTCATAAAGAAAAAGACTAAGCGGAAAAAAACCTCTAAAGAAAAAATGTATTGATGTATTTGCTATTTAATTACTAACTGATAACTTTTATACGATGTGTGTATATAAGTAAGGTTTTTCATGAAAATGTTCATTATACGGCCAGAGCTCGCACATACAAGATGCATTTCCTTCATCCTTCTAGTCCTGATTGTTGTAAGAGTGAATTGGATCTCTTCTCCATGAACCCTACACAGATTAGCGTTAGCGATTCCAACTTTATCAGTATTAATCCTCTGCATTCAATTACCAATACAGATGTTCCTCTAGAGTTCAATATTCCAGGCACTTCTGATCAGTACTTAGATCCCTCTAATGTGTTTTTATATGTAAAAACGAAATTGACAAAACCTGATGGTACAGATCTTCCTTCGGGTGATGACCATATAGTATATACAGAATCAAATTTCCTGTATACATGTTTCACCCAGGTTGAAGTCTATCTTAACGGCACTTCACTAGGTGCGTCAGCGGCTAATTATCCTTATAGAAGCTATATAGAACATTTGTTAAATTATTCAGACGATGCTAAACAATCTCATCTCCAATCATGTGGTTTTTATAGTTTCAAAGATGAAGCTGCACATATAGATAAAGCAGCTAAAGTCATAAATAATACTTATGAATTTTACGGTCGATTAAATGGCGATATCTTCTCTCAAGAAAGACTCATTCTACCATCTGTAGATACTAGAATCATTTTATCGCGGTCAAATCCTAAATTTGCTCTTAAAATAAAAAGTAAACCTACTGCTACAGCTGTATGTCCAGAACCTGTTTTCAAACTGTTGGAAGCTTATCTCTATGTTAGAAAAGTGAAATTATCACCACAGCGACATTTGGAAATTGAAAATTCGCTATTGAATACTACAGAATACTATTAAGAGAGTTGAAACCAAGATATTTAATTTCACTCAAGGATTATCGAGTATCAATATCCCTAACATCGTGAACGGAAATTTACCACAGAAAGTAATAATAGGGATTGTGGAACATGAAGCCTACTCAGGAAATTATAAAAAGTCACCCTATAAATTCACACCTTTCGGTCTTAGGGGTATCAGTTTACATGTGAATGGACTTCCTCACGGACGTGATTATGAAATGTTATACAACGGAGACCTATCTCTCTGTACGCGTCCTTTTTACGACTTAATAGCCAATACTGTATCATGTAATGATAGTGGGACAGGCTTAAATCTTGAAGAATACGCAAAGAATAGTAATTTATACGCCTATGATCTTACTGCAGACCTTTCAGCTTGTAACGCCTATCATTTAAACATTTTGAAAAAGGGTACCTTAGGACTAAGTCTCTCTTTTGGATCAAGTCTACAATCACCCATCACTGTAGTGGTCTATCTTGAGCATCCTCAACTCATTGAAATTGACAGAGTACGCAACGTACTTTTGAATTATTAAAGATGAATGAAGAGGAAATACAATCGGTGTTTAAAAATGAACCTCGCTTTTTAGGAGTGTTCGCTATTAACGAAATAATCTCTGTAAAGTTGGAGAAGGATACCTGCTTCATATTCAATACATTGCCTCGTCACATCACCTCAACAGGACATTGGATTTCCGTTTATAGAGCAAAAAACGACGCTGTTCACATAATTGATTCTTTGAACTTAAAATTTATATTGAATAATCATTATATCACCTTATTTTTAAAATATAATAATGTAAGTTGTGTAAAAACTATGTCTTACCCTGTTCAACCCTTATATTCTAATTTGTGTGGAGTCTATTGTATTTATTTCAATATATGCTTTTTAAATAATGTATGTTTTAATAAACTTGTAAATATATTTGATGCTAAAAAATTGTATGTCAATGATTTATAGTTTCTAATTATTGAATAATGCTTTAAAATGAAAAAAGCGATTTTACTACCCTAAAATCGTTATATATAGAAGGTTTTAATAAAATTTCGTACAATTTTATTAAAATAAAATGTTTATATAACAGAAACTCTGTGTGTTTTTATTCTTACATTACAATTTAAAAATAAAAAAGTATTAAAACAAAAATAAAAATAAGAAATAAAAAAAATAATAATAAATAAAAAGTATTAAAACAAAATAAAAAATATAAAAGAAAACATAATGTTAATAAATATATGAGTTAAAGCAGTAAAGCATATGAGTTAAAGCAGTAAAGCAGAGAGTTAAAGCAGTAAAACAGATAGTTAAAGCAGTAAAGCAGAGAGTTAAAGCAGTAAAGCAGTGAGTTTAAAGCAGTAAAGCAGTAAAAACAAAAAGCATACTAATCCCTTAGTAACACCTCTATTGATTTACTGATTTACTGCTTTAAGGTATGTAATGTTAATAAATATATGAGTTAAAGCAGTAAAACATGTGAGTTAAAGCAGTAAAACATGAGTTAAAGCAGTAAAACATGAGTTAAAAGCAGGTAAAGCAGTAAAACCAAAAGCATAACTAATCCCCTAGGTGCTTAGGGTAACAGCTCTATTGAAATTTACTGATTACTGCTTTAAGGTATGTAATGTATATGAGTTAAAGCAGTAAAAGCAGAAACCGATTAAAGCAGTAAAGCAGTGAGTTAAAAACGCAGTAAAGCAGTAAAACAAAAAGCATTACTAACCTTGGGGTTAGGTAACACCTTATTGAATTTATGATTTACTGCTTTAAGCTGTATGTAAGTATATGTTTTTAAATAAATGTTCGTACAATTGTAGTAAAAATGAATGGACTCATGGTATATTGAAAGAAATCTTTGAATAGCTTTACATTGATAAATCATATTTTTTTGTTCGCGCGGTGATATTGCGTCTGCGGACGCGCGCGTCGGCGGTTACGCGGGAATATTGCGCCTGCGGGCGCACGCGGCGGCGGTTACGCGGAAATATTGCGCCTGCGGGCGCACGCGGCGGTTTCGCGGCGCCGGGGCTCACCTGCGGACTGGCACTCTGAAACCGTTTGCGTTCACTGTCTCAAATCTGTAGCCTCTTTAGATGTATTATTCTGTCGTGCTTAAAGTGTTAGAAAAATTACTAAACTCATTAGTAGGAAGCATCCTAGCAACTTGTAATATACACCAATCGATTCCTCATACCTTATTACCTAGGGGTAGACACCCATATTAGGGCTATTCTAGGCTCAGGGGGAGGCTAGAAAAGGCTTGAAAAAAGTGGCACTCAGTTGGCACTATGTGGCACTCACTTGGCACTATGTGGCACTCACTTGGCACTCATTGGCACTCACTTGGCACTCACCTGGCACTCACCTGGCACTCATCTAATACTCATAGAACACTAATAGAACATCCCTAGATACTCCTTACGGTGATTGGAGACCACCAAAGCTGTACCATCAATATAGGCACCATCAAAGATGAACCGCTAAAGATGGACGTCATCAAAGATGAGTCATCAATAATGCTGAGACATAAAAATTGAGCCATGGAAGACCAAAGGGAATTGGTAGTGTGTTATGTACGTGTGTTTGTAAAGTTGAAAATGTAAGTGTCTATGTGTAAATGTAAGTGTCATAGTGAATGTGTGTATAAGTGTAAGTAAATCTGTGTGAGTGTAAGTAAATCTGCGTGTGTAAGTAAATCTGTGTGTGAGTGTGTGTGTGTGTGTGTGTGTGTGTGTGTGTGTGTGTGTGTGTGTGTGTGTGTGTGTGTGTGTGTGTGTGTGTAGGTGTTCAAGTTAGGATAGATCCATACATACGTTCAAGTTAGGAACGAAATATGTGATGGGTGGGACACGAGTGTGGCCAAAAAACATTACCGTGCGGCCAAAATTGCGACCCATGGATCTAGCAAAGCTTTGGAGAAAAAGGTCAATGACAAAAAGGTAAAGACATCAAAAAGTTAAGGTCCTAAAGGAAGACAAAAAATTACCGTGGGCCAAAAATTGACCCATGGTATGGCATGGTCAAGGCCGAAATATCATGTTAACAAGGTAAAGACATCAAAAAAAGGGCTAAGTCCCTAAAAGGGTTCTCAAAAAATTAGGGGGCCCAAAAAATTGACCCATGGAAGACCAAAAGGTTTGGTCGAAAAAATTAGGGTGGGGTACGTACAACGTTGCTTACGGCAAACCGTTTGGCGGCAACCCTTCGTTTCGCAAGGGTTGCAAAAAGTTAGGGTTGCCGAAGAAAAATTAGGGTTGTCAAAAAATTAGGGGTGCTAAAAAATTACCGTGGGCCAAATTTGACCCATGGGAGACCAAAGGGTGGTCGAAAAAGGTTCTAAGGCCCCAAAAAAGCGTGTAAGACCAAAGGGTTGGTCGAAAAAAGGTCAAGGCCAAAAAAGGTCAAGGTCAGGTAAATTCGAGCTCGAAAAAGGTCAAGGTCCAAAAAGGTGAAGGTCAAAAAGGTCAAGGTCAGTCAAGGTCGGTTCAAGGTCAAATCAAGTGGTGCTGCAATAACCCGGCCCTACTACTTATATATATATATATATATTATATAATATATATAATATATATAATATATATATATATTATATATTATATATATATAATATATATATATAATATATATATATATATATATATATATATATATATTATATTAAGAAATCCGTGTTTGCATAACTAACCAAGAACCGCAAATATGTCAACTTTAGACCACGCGAAACTATCCTTTGCAGC
>JABUQX010106581.1:0-2500 GCA_015478945.1 Trachelipus rathkii | reverse complement strand
TTGTTTCTGAAAATTTAATATTGATCTCGGACAAGAGTAAAAAAAATATCGCAGTTTTTCATTTGAAAATAATAAAAGTGGGTTTAAAAATTGGACAACGCTGAGCTAAAAGGAAACCCGCCACTTTCCTCTGAAAGGTTACTTGCCTTTCCGAGAGGACAAGGCATGTCTTTGGAGGGACATCAATCCTCCGGCAAGTCTCCCCGCTCACACTCTGGTCAGGGGCAACAATGGGTAATTTTTAACCGGGACTTGACTTAACTTTGTATATTTCAGTATAATGCATAAACCGCATCAATATTTATACACAAATAATATCCCTAAGTGGGTTTGAACACTTACCCTTGAGATGGTAAACCAAGAGTGTTACCTCTTGACCACGATGAGCTAAAAGGAAACCGCCACTTTCCTCTGAAAGGTTATTTGTGTACAAATATTGATGCGATTTATACATTATACTGAAATTATATATATACTTATATATATATATATATATATATATATATATATATATATATATATATATATATATATATATATATATATATATATATATATATATATATATATATATACTATATATATATATATATCTATATATATATATATCGCTTTTATTTATGTCTATCATAATACTACCTTTGTAAATCAGTGTCAATAGGGCCTGAAGGACTTACATTTTTCAAAGATCATTAGATGTCACTGTTGATTCTATATCAGAGCATTCAATGCTAGCAGAAGATTGACTAAAAGAATGCTAGCAGAAGAATGACTAAAAGAAGCATGCTGATAGTCTGGAATATGGATAGGTATCACTTAAAATAGTCTAAAACACTTGAATGTGCAATTGAGTTTTCAGACGATCTTAAAAGCATGTCCAAACGTAGAACTTTCCTAATTAGTTTATCTCGATTTTTTCTTTTTTTCTTCTGCTAAAGTTCATAATGAATTCCAGTAAGTCGCTGTCTTCCAACCATTTTACGTGGTAGGAGGATAATGTAACCATAAAAAAAAGATTTATGCCTAAATTATTGCCAATAAACCATTCGAAAACAAACCCCATGTAAACACTATAAACATAAAGTCAAACTGTAAGTATTTGCACTTGGTATCTGCTCACTGTTGCCAACGAAATCTCGTTTTCGAATGTTGCTATGCTTGGTACTTTTCCCTGAAATTCCCGCACTGAAAAAAGCAAAACATTTAATTTAAAAAAAAATCAAAATTAATCTTCAAATTTTATAAAAATAAAACTTTAAAGAATTACCATTGAAAGGGTATCTATCAAATTATTTTTATCTATAGCAACCCCACATTATTATAACTTTGAATTGAGAAGCTTATTTTTTAAGACATTTCATTTTTGGGGGAGGGGACCGTAACCCCCTTAGCTTTCCTTCTATGTATGTCCGCGATTTGGTGCCATTTCGCAATGCTATTATATAAAACGATGCATTGTAGGAATAAGTTGCTTTCCACTAAATATATCTTTCCTTGAGCATCGGATAAATACAGTCCTTAAGAGCTTAAAGGCTTTTGTTTCATATCTTATTAAAGAAGTGGAAAACATAGCCACTAATACCCCTGAAGAGATGTATTACTCGTTAATGTAATTTGTTCTACTTCCTCATAGGTAAAGCAGAGATCATTATCATTTTCATCACTTTATTACAAACTCAATAGAATCGTCATCTCTATATTCACTTGATAAAACATTAGAATCTCTTAGACATTAATATATGCAATTGTTATTTCGCGTTGCTAATACATTAGACGTCAAATGTTGAAATTTGGCATTTCCATTTCGCGTATATTTTTTCACTATTTGAAAAGTTCATCTCAATGACTTTTTGCCCTTTTCGAGAAGGAAACAGTCACAGAGAGTATTACTCTACAATTTGAACCTGGGATTTTTGCCACATTCGAAATCATATACATAATGCTAACATATATCCAGATGTTTCTTTTCCGAAGCTTAACACCTAAATATTAGACAGCAATTTAAATCATTTTAGGCATTTAGCATTTTGTGTCTTTATTCTGAGAAATACCTTCATTCCAAACCTGAACTGGTATAATGAATGATGACGAAAATAAACAACTCTAAAGTTTTTACTTTTACGAAGAAAAATTATGCAAGAACGGAGGCGTGAAGTATTTGTCAACTTTTCGTATGTTTATAAAACTAGAGGCAGGAAACACTATATGCTCTCCATATATAATAATAATATGTAATAATAATATATATATATATATATATATATATATATATATAATATATATATATACTTTATATACTCTCTTCTCTTCATATATAATAATATGTAATATGTATATATATATATATATATATATATATATATATATATATAACTAATAATAATATATATATATATATATATATATAATAATAATATATATATATATATATATATATATCTTATAATATATATATACTCTAACATATATATATATGTAATAATATATATATATATATATA
>JABUQX010106580.1:35000-36787 GCA_015478945.1 Trachelipus rathkii | reverse complement strand
CTGTATTATATGTTTAACATATATCTATCAAAGACATGTATCATATCATTGCGATTTGTTTCTCTCCCTTCATATATATATATATATATATATATATATATATATATATATATATATATATATATATATATTTTTTTATACTTTTATAAAATTTATTTTTTTGGAAGCAGTTTAGAACAAAATCGCTTTTCCCAAAAAAAATAGTTAGGATTATTTTTAATTAAGAACAATCTCGATTAATTCTTTTTATGTTAAATTTTCACTTTATATGTTTTTGTTTTTATATGTTAATATTTTTATTGCTTTCAATACACATTATAATAGTTTTTTTTCATATTTCCTTATTAAATCTTGTTTACTTTTTATATTAATTTTTCTTTTATATTATATTATTGTTCTTTATAAAGTATTATTTCTTTTCTTGCATTAATATCTTTTCTTATATTATTGTCTTTTTACATTTCTTTTTAGATATTTTTACTTTTATATTAATTTTTCACTTTTAATTATACTAGATTTTTTTTTTTAAATTTTTATATATATATATAATAATTTTCTTATATTAATTATTTATTTCTATCTAATTTCGAGTTCTTTGAATGATTATTTTGCAGAGATAAAATAAAAGATAACTTTTGCACATATTTAAATTCATTAACATTGAATCATTTAATGATTTTATATTTAAATGAATGTGATTTTTTTAATAAGATATTTTGATTGCTTTTCTTAGTCTTGGATGATTTTAAATTTAATATTTAAATATTTACAAAATATTTAATATTTAAATTTAATATTTAAATCTAATATTTAAACATCTAAATATTTAAATATTCAAAATTAAAATTTAAATATTAAACATTTAAATATTTGCTTTCAATCTGCAATTTCTGTTAAAGCTAGTTAGTAAGCATATTTAATTTTAAAACTTGTGACCATAATTCAAAATAATTGCATAACTATTTTTACTCATTTGCATAAGTTTTCCAACTTTCTCATTCCCAAAATTAATTTTTAAAGCTTCTCTTCGCAATTGAAATGTTACGTTAAAAAAAAGAAAGAGAGAGAGAGAGAGAGAGAGAGAGAGAGAGAGAGAGAGAGAGAGAGAGAGAGAGAGAGAGAGAGAAATGGCTTAAGTTTAGACATGAAAATAGAAAAATATTAATCTTAATATATTTTGATGGAAACTTTAAGAATCTTCTCTTTCAATATATGGGAATGAAATTTTAAATTTTTGGATGGGCAAAGAAAACATATTAAACATATAAATTGGAGAAATGGGGGGGGGGGTACGAACGAACGGCAAGAAAAATTCAAGAGAACCAAAAATAATTTAGTCTTTTAAAGTTAAAATTTCCCAGCAAGACTCCCAGATAATCTCCCTTGCCCCAGATATATTTTTGATTAGGTCTAAATAATACAATGTTAATGTAAAATTGACATTAATATTTTAGAGATATGTTTGAAAAAGTGTGAATAGTATAAGTTTTGCTCAAATTTTAGCTACTTACTGTAGTTAAGTAAGGAACTTTATTAATATTAACCGTTTATTCGTGTGTAAGATATGTTAAGTTTGTTATGTTCTTATATATATATATATATATATATATATATATATATATATATATATATATATATATATATATATATATATATATATATATATATATATATATATAAATATATATAGAGAATAATAATATATATATATTTTTTTATATATATATATATATATATATATATATATATATATATATATATATATATATATATATATATATATATAT
>JABUQX010106580.1:17500-20000 GCA_015478945.1 Trachelipus rathkii | reverse complement strand
TACTTGAAGAGAGAGAAGTCTGTCCTTGCCTGTGGGAGTTATTCCTGTTGCTCGAGACCCAGCACAGTCCTAGCCAAGCATATTACGGCATTCATAAAAAGTTTGGCAATTGGTCAGTAAAAATCAGTATGAAATAATAGCGTAATGCTGAAAAAATTATATAACTCCAAATTAATAAAGAAACAACTAAATTAAAAAGATCTATCTTCAGGGCCTTGCATCGTACAAAGATAAGGATTGCAATTTCTGTGCAGCCATTTCGGTGGAATGCTCATGCAGAAACGGTGCACGAATAGGAAAACAGGCACCGATTGCAGAGATGGTGGTTACGCGTGAAGAGATGGAAGCAAATTAGTGACCACAGCAGTTCTGCAGACAAACCTCTCCAGCTAAGAAAAATCTGCTGAAGAACATGATGGCACTAGACCTGAACACTGAACATCAGCCGGTTGCACTTTCCACACATTAACATCAGTTGCGGTACTAAAGAATGTTTCAAATGTATCTCGCTGCGTCCTTTGGTACAAGGATCCATTTAATAAAGACATTACCAAAGCCAGGAATCGTGAATGTCAAACAGGAAACTACACTGCTGCGAGAATTAGAGAGTTTGGGACAAAAGCTCAAAACACCAGAGTGTTACTCGCGTGGAACTCCCTATACGATTCTATAAAAGACTATTTAGAACCTGATGGTCGCATGCACACCATTATTAATCAACACATTTTGTGGGCAAAAGGCCTTGTCTTCCAGTATTTAATAAAAGTGATACGGAGGTAATTGCGGAGTACATCGAAATAATGGCGCCTATTGCTGTCTAGCTTATATATGTTGGCGAGCAGAAAAGCGTACGCGGGAGTCCTATTGCCTAATCTCTTTCTCCTCAAGGACAGATCGGGGAATATTGCACGAGAGTGGAAATTTAATATCCAAACTTAGTCAAACTACCTTGCTAAGAACCAAGGCAAACAAATGGAAAGAAAGGGCTTTGAACAGGTTTAGCAACTATCTATGATGATTTGATTGCTTATAGGCAAAAACAGCTTGATCCTCACTTCAACTCGGAGGTTGGTTCTTAGTTAAATGAGGCGGAAGTACTAGCTAACAAGACCAGGATACTGAGGAAATAAAGTGATAATATTGGAGCGATCCTTCCTGTAAACATTAAGGCATGGCAGGTGAATGGACAGGTCTAAGTGACCAATTATGGGTGAGTTATTTTAAAATTTGAACAAACTTCAGCCATCACTTGTATTATTAGATATATATATTTATATTTATATATATATTATATAATCCTATTACTATATATATATATATATATATATATATATATATAATATATACATATATATATAACATATATATATATATATAATTATATATATATATATATTTATATATATATATAATATAGATACTATATTAATATAGATTATATATATATATATATATTATATATAATATATATATATTAATTATATATTATATATTATATTTATATAATATATATATAATATATATATTATATATATAATTATATATATATAATATATAAATATTTATACTATATAATATAATAATATATTTAACAAAGAGATGCTTAAAGTTTTATAAATAATATATATTTATTATATATATATATATATATATATATATATATCTGATATATATATATATCTATATACTATATATTATATAGTTATATATATAATAATATATATATATATATATAATTATATATACTATATATAATATATATACTTATATATATATATATATAATATATATATATTATATATATATATATAGATATATATATAATATTATAATATAATATAATATATAATATATAATATAGCATATATATTTATATATATATAGTATATTTTATATATATATATATTTATATATATAGTATATATTAATATATATACATTATTTATACATACATATATATTCACAACACACTGACATAATGTTCAAATGAAACTTAAAAAAGGTTTGAGTTCTTGATACCATTTCTAAATATTTAAGAAACTGAAGGGCCCATATATCCAGCAGACACCTCTGGGGGAGAAGTGTTGGACAAAATCTTTGGATAAAGTGGTCTAGGCAGTAAATGTTCACCACAGCACCCCTCTCACTAGAAACCTGTTTCCGTGTGAATACCAGGAGGTTTGAGTGGACTTGTTTATTAAGTTTAATACCCCATTTCCCAGCCTCAGCGGCCGTGGAATAGGTTGTTTTAGTCAAGGGCTCTGAGATTCTCCTAGAGCAAAGGAGGGCAGCATAGCATCTGCAACTTTTGAAAAATTTTTATCTTTATGAAAGGGTATATGACGCCTAGTCAGAATGCAACGAGGAGATCGCAGAGGAAGATCACAGATAATTGAATAAGATTGAAATCTTTCTCATTTTTTGTTATATAGTATTTGCATCTTTCAATTAAAATTTTAAATAATTCATCTTTAACATACGTGACGCTTCTATTTTTATT
>JABUQX010106580.1:7500-12500 GCA_015478945.1 Trachelipus rathkii | reverse complement strand
CACGCGGTCACTGCTCTCCAAGCTACCCTCCTTTGGTTTCCTCTTTCTCTTTGCTTACTTAGTCTAGCTACTTTCTTTCAAATCGCTCATATCGGCTGTTGTTGTGGGCGATTCTTCTTCCTTTTCTGTCAATACGTGGTGTTCCTCATAATTCTTTGCTATCTCCCTAACCCTGCTCCACTACTTTTTATCAGGGATCTTCTCATCCTGCTCATCTAACTCCATTCGTTCATATGCCGATGATCGACCCTTCATTCTTAACTCATTTCAATTCTGCTTCCTTTTTTACTTTCTAGAATTGCCTCTTCGTCTTAATCTTTCGATTCTTATTCCGCTGATCTGCGATAGGAATTTTCCGGTGGGTCGTCTGACTTGTTGAAATTCAAATCTTTAAAACTCAAACTCCTAAAATTCCTTCTCTAAGACACCTTCGACTTTCCTATCTCTTTCTCGACGGTTCTTCGTCTCTACACTGTTTGACAATCTAAAACATCCTTGCCTGTAACATAAACAAAAATGTCTTGGAAACTCACATCAACAAATGGTTGCTAAGCGGCCTCAAGAAACTGGGATTTCTGTCTTAGGACTGCAGACTTTTTTTCTTCTCTCAGTTGCGCCAGGATACAAGGCCCATCCGCCCTTCGTATGGAGTACTGCTCTCATATCTGGGGGGGGCTCTGGTTTCACCCGGCTTTGGATAGGTCGAGTCAAGGCCAAAAGGCTTATAACTTTTCTGAACTTTCCAGTTCCCTTGACCTCTATCTTTGCGGCGCGATGTTGGTAACTTATCTTCTTTCTATAGTCTACGCAGCGGAACGGTGCTCGGGGAGGCTATCACTCGCGTACCCTCCAACCTTTACGTCTCGCCTCGTAGAACTAGGGGTGCTGTATCTGCACATGAGTTTTGTGTTGAAATTGGTAACTCCAGGCTTTTTCGCTGCGGTGCTTCCTTTTTCCTGCCACATCTGTTTCTGTGGAATTCTCTTCCCATCTTCTGTGTTTCCTGCTGAATTTATCTCCCCACTCAAAGCCGTGCGTCTGCTGCTCACTGCGGTAATTTACCCTTAGTTGTTGATCGCGAGGCGTGCGAACACCACTCCTTGAATAGGCTCTGCCACACGTATGTGAAGTGGTAGTGACAACTGCTAAAAAAAATATTTACTATATATATATATATATTATAATATTATATATATCATATATATAATATAATATAATATATATATATATATATTATATATTATATATTATATATATATATATACTATATATGCTATATTAATATATTATATATATATATATACTATATATATATATATTGAATAATATATAATATATATATAATATCTATATATTATATATTCATATACTATATATATATACTATATATATATATATATATGATATGTATGTTGTATGTATCATTCATATATATATATAATAATCATATATATATATATATAAGTATATATATATATATTACTAATATATATATAATATAGTATAATATATATATATAGTTATACTATATATCTTAATATATATAATATATATTATTCTATATATATATTATATATAGTTATATATATACTATATATTATATATATATAGTTATATATAATATATATATATATAGAATATATATAATATAATATTTTAATTATATATATATATATATATTATATTATATATATCAATATATGTATATATATCTAATTATATATATATACATATATTTATATATATATATATTTATATTATATATATTATAATAATATAAATTATATAAATAAAAACTTCTATTGCAGTTTCATGCATGAGAGAAATAAATTTAATATATTGATATATATATATATATAATTATATTAATATATAATATAATACTATATATATATATATATATATATCATCATATATATATATATATATCATATATATATACATATATCTATATATATATATTATAATATATATACTATATATACTATATATCATATAATATTATATATATTACTATATAATATATATACTACTATATAGATAATATAATACTATATATTATTATAATATATATATATATATATCTATTATATATATATTATAATACGTATATATATATATATAATATATATATATATACTATATATATATATATATATATACTATATTATAAAATATAAAATATTATATATTATAATATATAATTATATATATATTATATATATTATAACTATAATATATCTATAATATAATATAATGTAATAATAAATAATAATATTATAAATCATAATATATACATAATATATATTAATTCAATTAGCCCTTATAGTATATCAACAACGAAGTTTATTTCAAGTTTTGATGATAGTTACAGATATTAAAACAAATTTAAAACTAGTTATTATACCTAGCTTTCGTTTCTCATTTTTTTCTAATGAACCTTTTTCCGAGTGTAATCTTTGTGAATCTGAAGTTTTTTCTATGTTAGAGCCTATTTAGATTCATTTGGGCTGGTGATTTCTTTGTCCAATTTTTGTAGCACTGCGTCGAATTCATCAAGAATTTTGGAGAAAAGCTATTTATTTCGCCTTCGCTGTTTATTAAAATTCTTTGTTTTTTTATACAGTATGACTCTACTATTCTTCTTTTTGTCTTGATCATTTAAGTATATTTATATAACCACTGCATTACATAAGGAAGAGATGGACACCCGATTGATATATATATATATATATATATTTAATATATATATTATATATATATATATATATATTATATATATATATAATATATACTATTATATATATATATATAATATATATTATATATATATAAAAATATATAAATTATATAAATGAATCCAACAAAAAGAACAATAACATTTCTCCTTCACATATAAAAAACACAGAAGAATTTATACAGAAAATGAAGGCGAAATAAAAATAGATTTTCTCCAAAATTCACTGATGAGTTCGACAAAATACTAATAACCAACCAAAATTAATTCATGGATAGCTAACATAGAAGAAACTTCAGAATTCAGCAACAGATTACACTTCGAAAAGTTTAAGAAAACGGAAGGGCTAGGGCTAGAAAAACACGTTTAGATTTTTTTTTGCTGCGTCGCTGAGGTAGAAAGAAAATTCGTTGTTGATATACTTAAGGGCTAATTGAATATATAAATATCTGCTTACTCGGTTTCAACTCAAATTACGAATATATATATACTAATATATAATATATAATATATATATATACTAATATATACCTATATAGTATAGTATATATATATATTAGTAATATATATATATATATATAGTTAAATATATATATATATATATATATATATATATATAAGATATAATATATATATATATAATATACTATATATATATATACTATAATATATATATATTATATATATACTATACTATATATATATATATAAAATATATATAATATATATATATATAATTATAAATATTTCTATATACTTATATTTATGAATTATTATATATAATATATATATATATATATATATAATATATATAATATATAACTATATACTCAAGGCGAGGATCCCTGAATCAGGCTTCTCTCTGGTTCCTTCCGAAATTTAGATTACATAAATTTTATTTTTTCAGGTATTTACGAATCCTATTTTTTTTTTGTTTTTTCTTTCGTTTTTTTTTCTCCCTTTACGGATGAAAATGTATGTTTAAATTCGGTTTTATTTCTCCCTTTGCTCCTGTTTTACTCGGATTTTGAAAAAAGTTTTTCAGATTGTTTTTTTTCTTTATAAATTATGTTAAAAGGATTTCAAAAGTTAGATTAATAATAATGTATTGAATATTATTATTATATATATAATATATATATATATTATTAATCTTATATTATATTATATAAATATATATTAATAGTATACTAATATATATATATATATATATTATATAATATATTTTAATTATTATAATATATATAATATATAATATATATAATAATATTATATATATATATACTATCATATATATTAATACTATATATAATATATATATATATATAAATATTTTATTATATTTATATAATACTATATATATATATATATATATATATATTACATATATAACTTATATATATTTTATATATTATATGATATATATATATATATATATAATATTTATATATATATTATAATATATATATATATATATATATATATACTATATATATATATATATAATATATATCTATATATTATAATATTTACTATATAACTATACTATATATATTTGGGTGAAGTTTGGAAATCAAAGCATTGTGACCCACGTTTACTACGAAGTCTTGCCGATATGTTAGCGCCACAAGTATATATACTATAATATTATAATATAACTATATCGTATATACTATTATTAATATATTATATATATATAATATATATATATATATATTATATATATGGATGGAAAATAAATGCAGCTACGCATTACAAATTGTACATATTATTATGTCCCAGGTGGGTTTGAACCCTTACCCTATTGATGTTTAAACAAGAGCTTTCAACTCCCAGGCACGATAGGCTAAAAGGAAATCTACCAAGGATTGATGATATTCCACCATCGATTATCCTTCGGAAGACTCCCCCGCCTACACTCGGGCCAGGTGCAAGACTGGGTAATTTTTTATCGGGACTGCATATTGTATGGATGAAAATAAATGCATGCTCGCATTACAAATTGTACATAAACATTATGTCCCAAACTCTTGGTTTTAACATCATAGGGTAAGGGTTAAACCCACTTGAACATAATGTTTATGTGCAATTTGTAATGCGAGCATGCATTTATTGGAGGTTAAAACTTATTTTAACATATCGGAAGGGTTCAACCCCTGGACATTTATATATACTATATATATATATATATTATATATATATATATATATATATATATATATATATATTAGTATATAATATATATATATATATATATATATAT
>JABUQX010106580.1:0-2500 GCA_015478945.1 Trachelipus rathkii | reverse complement strand
AAAATTAATTAAAACTTTATTTAAGTAATAAAATTGAGGGATGATGTCAGTAAAATATCAAACCGATATAAGTAATAGCATTCCAGTATCTTTATTATATATAATATAATATATAATATATATTATATATATATAATATACTATACGTATATATATATATATATATTATTCTATAATATATATATATATATATATAGTATATATATATACATATCATCACATTCATCATCATCACCCACCTTCTTTTCCGCCAAGACTGGGTCAAGGGTGCGCATAACATTCACCGGGAAAAGAAAAGTACGTAGAAGGAATATGGACGCAAGTCGAAAGAAAGGCAGCCCTACCGCGCCCCCTTTATACCTATTGAGTTGAGAAACTCGTCGCCAGTCAGAAAATCCCCTAGAGCTCCAAGGGGACGAGACGGACCACACACGTATGGCTCACAGTCAATGTGGCGGATTCATCCCTTGCCAAAATGAACCACAACCATACCCCTCACAAAACCCCTCCATTCACTCCTATTATGCAACCTTTCTTCTCGCCTCTGCCAAACTCGATTTGCTTCTCTCTCCTTCAGACATTCCGTTTACTGACTCAATCCACTTTCTTCAGCACACTCACCACTCACTATACATCCTCTTAAACAACGACTATCATCTATCCTTTCCCCATGACCAAACCATTCTCAACGTACTTTCATCTATTCTCTCATTTACCCTTTCTTCACACCACTGTTCTAATAACGTTCATTTTCATTTTATTCCATTCTCTGACCACCTAACACACCTAAGAGTAATTATATATAATATTATATATATTTATATTATATATATATATATATATAATATATATATTATATTATATATATATATTAATATAGATATAATATATATAATATATATATATATATATATTAGTTGATGCAGCAGATGTATTTTTTATAGAGCTACCAGAGTTATGCGGATGTTAATGTCACATCCGCGCGGATGCGGATGCGGATGTTTGATATTTTGATTATATTATTATTATATATATACTATATATAATATATATATTTTATATATATATATATCTATATATATATATACTATATATATATATTAAATTTTTATATTATATATATAATATATCTATTAGAGGTGAGCAGATATCCGCATCATATGTTTATCTATCCGATCCTCATTGCGCATCCGCATGATTTTTTGTTGCGGATAGCGGAATAGTTATTAGTTGATGAATTATGTGACTAAATGTTCCTCTCTTATCTGTAACGCAAGTGTTCAAGAGCTCGTTGGATAGTAGTTATATATATGCTTGCGAGGATGGAAAATAGGGAGCTGTCTTCCTTATCTTCCGAACAAACACAAAGGTTGAAAGGCTGCGGAACAAGGTGTTGATAATGGCGATTTTAGCGTAATATGTATTACTCTTCTTAAAGCCGTTTGAAGAAGGTAAATTTAAGGACTATTTAGCTCAGAAAATTCTTCTGTTTCGGTCAGACGCGATTTGGTCTAATTGCAACGATGGAAGCTGTGCTAAATACTGCTATTAAAAGTAAGGACTTTCAAAGATGACAGAAACACTCATGACTGAAGATATATAAATAGAATTCCAACTCCAAACGGATGACACATGTGCTACATAACAACTTTTCTCAAATTCCTAGATACAAACCAAACATTCTGGAACCACATGTTTCACAGAAGGGTTAAATATTATTTAGTATGCCTAGTGATGAAATGCTGCTGAAGGCAGAAATTTCACCAGCCAATAAAAGGAAAAATTACAGAAATACAGACGCACACCACTCTGTTTAGCAGAATCCATTGCTAAATCCATAACGCTTTTCTGGCTGTCTAGCAGCGATTAGAGAGTCTTGTTCAGAGGTTCAAAGACACTGTCATTGATCGAGAGATATCAAAGCGAAAATCTTCGAATCGGATAAAGAATCCATATGGTTTGATGGCGTTTGTAATATGTAAAAGTTTCCACATCTCTGAGAACTCGTCCGGAAATTATTAGCATTGCCTTCAAACAGAATGTAGTAGTGAGAGTCTTATTCAGCCGTGCATCTCATTTGCGAGAAAATTGAAGCTAGCTCTCCCATGAAAGGAGCATTCAGAAGCTTTAGTTTTAACTGCAGCATAATTTGAGAATTATTAATTTCAAGTATATATAGTATATATATATATAATATATTTATATATACTATAATATTATTATATATGATATATATATATATATATATATATATATATATGATATATATATATACTATACTATATATATATATATTATATATACTATATATATTATATATATATATATATATATAAGTATATAATATATATACTTTTCCAAATAGGTTGAAGGCTGGGAAGGAATTGGTGAGTACAAAAAGAGCGGTTCCACGTCCCGCAATTTGGCTATGCTGGTGGCTATATATATGTGTGTTAATACTAATATATATATTATACTAGTATTATATATATCTCTCTCT
>JABUQX010106579.1:25000-30000 GCA_015478945.1 Trachelipus rathkii | reverse complement strand
AGGGAAGTTTAGAAATCGAAACTTTGTTCCAGACTCTATCGAATGATTTCAATATGTCAAGAACCACAGCAAAATATTTACCGAAATGACGAAGGAATGAGGACCAAGATTAATAGAAAAAAGAAAGGAAATAACCAATATTGCTTTTCTTACAAAAGTCATTCAGACGACCAGAGATTAGATTTGAGGAATTGATTGTTTCCAAA
The DNA here is from genome assembly GCA_015478945.1 of Trachelipus rathkii. Lineage (NCBI taxonomy): Eukaryota > Metazoa > Arthropoda > Malacostraca > Isopoda > Trachelipodidae > Trachelipus > Trachelipus rathkii. The sequence goes on along the minus strand of JABUQX010106579.1, from coordinate 29,794 downwards.
TCTTTATGTCAAGGATAGAATCAAAAACTTTGGAAAGAAAGGTTAAAGATAATTAGAGGGTTGAAGACGGTCCCTTTTTTTCGGCAAAGGTTGAATGAGAGCACGTTTCCCTCAAGAGGGGAAGGTTGAAGTGGGTAGAGAGAGATGAAACAGTTTACCAAGGCAGGGAGCAAGCTCACAAGCACAAATTTTGAGACCCATAGAAGGAATACAATCATAACCAAACGCCTTTTTGGTGCTAAGCTCAGGAAGAGTGGAAGACATCTTTTGAAGAAATTACGATGCTAGGTATAAAATAAGTAGGAGGTGGCGGAGAAGGAGGAATAACTGGAATCGTCAAGAGTAAAGTCTAAAGCAAATGTTTGAGCATAAGTTCATAAATAAGGTTGATAAAGATTATTTTTTGGGAAATAAAGTATCTATATGATTCTCATATTCTATTCTTTATTCTGTATAAATTTCTTCAAACAAAATGACCTATTCAAGCCGTGATAAGAGGCTAAAGGTCATGAAATTTTCAAAACCGAATTTTTGACATTTCTCAACATTTGTTTGGCACACAGACTTGAAAGTCATATCATTTTGTTTAGAAAATTGTGTTGTATTTTCTGATACATATAAAATTACAATACTAGTGCCTAGTTAGTAGTAATGTTTTTTTATTTAATTTCCTGTATGCAATATTGGTTATCGAGTTTCTAACATGGTATTTGGTGTCATATGTCGCAAGAAAAGTTTGAGAGCTTTTTTCTTCAGTTTCGCATTTCCTTTGGGGAAATGTTCTTTTCTTTCATTGTTTGATAGCTAATTGTATTACATGCTTTTTTATGCAATGTTCGTAATTTATTTGTAATTACTAAATAATTTCGCTTATTCATTAATTACATAATTGGTGGCCTCCTTCGCGCTAAATTTTGTGACTATATAAGATTGAATTCGATCTTGAGGCCTCATTCCTTATCATAATCAGCTGCTCTCAGGTCGCAATGTTCCCCGTATATTGTATTTGCCTTCCAGCCTGCAACATTTGAACTATTGAATATCGGAGATCATTTATTTATAGCAGCTTCAAGTAATATTTAAATTTACCTTACACTACGTCTGTTTGTCAAATGGATGCAACTATTCCCATTTTAGTACCCATTATAAAATGGGTAATTTTCCAGTAGGGTTGACTGTGTCTTTTTTTTTATTGAACAGTCAACGGAAACATTTGAAAATATTCATCCGCTGGTTTCATTCTTATACTAAGAAATTAGTTTGATATTGGCCAAAAAAACTATACGTAGCTAGAATTACTAATTTCCATACTTTTGTTTCAGGCAATTAACTACCCTTCTTCCTTTCCAGGTGTTAGGAAATTTTTAAGGCTGTAATTCATTTCGTACGATTAGTCAACTTTCCTTCAAGTGTGTCATGCCAAAGATAGGACAAAGCTCCTGGATTCTTGATTTCATCTGTTAGGATTTAATCAAGAATTCTCGTGAGTACGATTACGCCTTCTTTATAGTGACATCACTTTTTGATTAGTATTCCACTTTTATTGCCCTGGTTTCATCAAACCCGCACGAAAATTATCATTACTTGTTTCTGTCACAGGTTTGGTACTTTTTGCGCTTGTACAGGGGCAGTTCTCCGAGATTTTCTAATTTTTTTGTAATTAAAAAGTCCAGTAAAAAGAATTTCAGGTCTTCGATAGAACTATAGTATGCAGTTGATAGTCAGATTTTGGATCTATCCCTTTTAATGCCTTCCTACCACTAATTGAAATCTACTAAATTACAAGCGTGTTTAAGTACTTGCTCACACAAAATGATGGACATTTCTCCTTTTTGTTATTTTTTTATGCAAACACACAATCAAAATTTGAAATTTACACTGTGAAAGGAAAAGAAAATGTTATATTATATATAATATATATATATATATATATATATATATAATATATATATATATATAAATTATATATATAGTATATATAGATATATAATATATATATACAAATATAAAAATAAAATAATATATATATATAATATATATATATATATATATATATATATATATATATATATATATATATATGATTTAAATTGAATTAACCAATAACAATTCATCTCAGCCTTAGCGCTGTTGTGCCCAAACCTGGACTTTGCCGAAATGAATCCTGATAAAATAGTGCCAAGAAAAGAATAGGGCCCACGTATCTTAATAGGCTTCCTTAAGAGGCCAGTTCAAATCATTATTAATTACATTAATTAACTACATCAAATTTATATATTCAATCTATTTATTATTGATATATTAGGAGATAACAATTTATCAAATATCCATTACCCATTAAATGTTTTGTTTAAAAAAGAAAAAACTAGTTTTCTCTTTTAAATAATATTTTCTGTTAGAGAAGGTGAAAGAATAACTGCTTTTACCTCTCTACAGAACTGGTGTGTCCTTTTGAGACACAGGCACGACGTTCCATTTTATTCTCCTGAAGTACAATATACAGACAGTTCTTCCACCCCTTCTTAAACTATACACATCACCTGCCTGGGTTCCCACAATATCGCAATCCAATATTGAGAAATTAGAAAGCGTATAAAATAAAACTCTCTAGATAATAACACGTTACTTTCCTTCCATATTAATCCACTACCTACTACCTACTACCTACTACCTACCTACATGATATCCTGTCAATTTTACAGCAATAAATCACCTCTTCATCAAACACTACAACAACTACCCTGCACCTAGAAAGAAAAAAATCACACTAGCATTATACTATTTAAACATATACAACGCGCTCCCCCCCCTCCCCCGCCTACAGATACTCCCATTATTATTCACACTCAATTAAAACAAAGAGCGATCTCCGCATATCCAAATAACACCATACTCTAAGCACGTCCTCTGAAATATAACCTACAGAGCTAACCTTGAAAAACCATAATAATGCTATTAGGGGGCTCGAGCCGATGGGGGACAGAGTGGGGGACGAAATAATGCTATCCCGTCTCCGTTCTGGGCACCATCCCGCCCTTCAGGATTATAAATTGAAAATTCATAATGCACCCTCCTACCCACTGTCAAAGATATTCCTCCGAAAAGAACAAAACCACAGAACATCTCTTATTAGATTGCTCCGACCTGACGGACACTCTCTTTAAGATATCTTGCTCGCTGCCTGTGCGTGGCACATTATCTCGGGGTCGCCCACTTCTCGTAGGAAGGAGCAGGGGCCACAAAGCATGATTTTAACGGTATATATATATATAGTATATATATATATAAATATATAATATAAATATATATATATACTATTATCATTAATAAAATATATATATATATATATAGTATATATGATAATATTATACCTTAAAATCATCTTTGCGGCCCCTGCTCCTTCCTACGAGAAGTGGGCGACCCCGAGATAATGTGCCACCACAGCAGGCCGAGCCAAGATATCTTAAAGAAGAGTGTCGTCAGGTCGCAGCATCAATAAGAGAGTTTCTGTGTCTTTGTTCTTTCGGGAGAGAATATCTTTGACCAGTGGGTAGCGAGGGTGCTGCATTATGGAATCAATGTTATAATCCTGAAGGGCGATGGTGCCAGAACGGAGACGGATAGCATTATTTTTCGTCCCCCCCTACTTCCGCCAATCGGCTCGGCCCCTAATAGCATTATTCTGGTTTGGCGGTTCAAGGTTAGCTCTATAGCGTAATATTTCAGAGACGTGCTTAGAGTATGGTGTTATTTGGATATGCGGAGATCGCTCTTTGGGTTAATTGAGTTTGATATAGGTGCATATATTACTATTATAGGTTATTATATTATATATTATATATATATATATATATATATATATATTATATATATAATATACTATAGTATATATATATATATATAATATATATATATATATATAAGAAAAATTGCAAATTTGCTTAATGTTTTATTTTGTATTTGACATTCGAGCCTTAGCGCAATTTGGTTAAAATTTTTAATATTTAATTCCTAATCCTAAATAATTAGAACATTAGAAACTAGAGCCTTTATTTCTAATACAAGATTCAAAAAACACGTTGAATCTATTGATTTATTTCGTACTCACTAGAACTTACTTTAGTCCCAAAAACCTGCAGCCGAGGAATTAATCCCGTCTTAACACTAGTTGCACTTACTACTAAAATAAATTTATAGAGTTTCTGGGTATTTTTAGTTTTTAGTTGCTGTACTTTTAGTATTTTCAGCACTAGATTTAAGTTTGGATTTTAAATTTTAAAATTCCTTTTGAGAACAGAACTTCTTCATTTTTGGTCTGAACATTCTAATATGGTTTCATTGGCCAAAAATGACGAGACCAACATCATTTTTTTCGTTTTCGGTTATAATGAATTATGTTTTTATTTACTGATTGTAAAGAAAAATTTAATGGAAAGTTTACCTTTTTAATACTTTACATATCAATTAATTTATCGAATAATCTTATAAATGGTTTTGCCTATCTGTTACGAACCAAATATTTTAATCATATAATAGCTGGTTATTTCTGGACGGTTTCCAACTCGAACACATACACACACAAATATAAATATATATATATATATATATATATTATATATATATATATAATATATATATATATATATATATATATTATATATAATATATATATATATTAATAATATTATATATATATTACAGATAAAATACTATATATATATATATATATATATATATATATATATATATATATTAATATTATATATATATATAATATATATATATATATATATA
>JABUQX010106579.1:15000-20000 GCA_015478945.1 Trachelipus rathkii | reverse complement strand
GTCTTTTCGTTTTCATGTTAAAAGAATTTTTCCCTTTTATTTTTCTTACATTGGAAAAATACCTCGCCGCTTAATTTTGTTCGTAGAAAATTTGCATGATCCTATATATATAGTATATATATATATATTATATAGCCTTGGATAATTTATATATAATATATATATATATATAATAATAATATATATATAATATATATAATATAAAAGAGCCCCTGGGCTCCCTTTGTTTAGGGGGCTTAAGTCATTTCCAGAAACCCAGTAACTTCCACCGGGCGAAGCCACAGGACTTTTAGGGAGGTGATCTGATATTGTGTTCTGTGGGGAGTGTAAATGGAGCACCATAATAGGAGGTGTTCAACAGTTTCTCTCTCTGTTAAGCATCTTTGTCAGAGTGGGGATGGAGTTTCTTGAGGTCGAAATCTATATTTATTTTCTTGAAGATTCAGATGATGCCCGGATCTTAATTTTGAAAGGGAGATTTGCATCTTTCGTGAGAGTGTGCCTGTGTAGGGAATATTTCGGGAGGTTGGTATTTTATGAGGCTACTTGTTGGGCGGTTGTTGAGGTATCGTTGCGTGATATGTGTATGAATATGTTTTGATAGAGAAGTGTAATTTGGGGGAGGAGGATGGTTCTAAATAGTTCAAAATAGTAGAGAGCTGCAGAAGAGGGAGGGGATCTTAAATGATATATTGTGTGTTCTTGTAAGTAGTTATGACATGGGCGAGAGGGGTCAAGAGTCTTGGCGTAGAATTGGGTTTCTATCATTTCAAGATGGTCTAGAATTGGTAGGATTTTCGTTTCTTCATATAGGTGCTGGATAGGGGTAGTTTTAAGGCAACCTGTTATTGTACGCAGAGCGGTGCTTTGCATTCTTTGTAGTTTATTTCTATTAGTAGAGGATGTTAGTGGATACCACACTGTTGATCCATAGTTGATTGTAGTTCTTTCTTGATAATTGTTTGAATGTTGTTGACATTGTGGTTGTTTCATTACTGAAATTGTTGTGTGATAATGTTCTGAAGACATTTAATTTATTGTTTGCTGTACTTATGATGTTTTGAATGTGTGGTGTAAAGGTGAAGTGGATGTCGAAGGTTTTTCCGAGTATTTTGGGTGTTTTCTTTAAGGGAATGATGGAGTTGTTTAAGGTCACTTGTGGGTGGGGGGATGATTGGTGTCTGTCAGTGGTGATTAAGGTAATAGATGATTTCTCGGATGAGACCGATATTCTGTTGGATGATAAAAAAATTTCTACGTGATTTAGATAAGTCTGTGGGAGGTTTGTGGCAGTGAGTACTGAAGGATCTGATATAGTTATAGTAAAGTCATCTGCGTAGGTTATTATTTTTGAATTGGGAGTTTCGGGGGGTAGGGATGTCGGCTGTAAAAAGGTTGAATAGGAATGGGGATAGTATGGCACCCTGAGGGACTCCATTTCTTAATTTTACGGTTTTTTGAGTTTTGGTGCTTGCTGGATACTTGAGCTGTGCGTCCAGATATAAAATTGCATAGCCATTTTTTGTAATTGTTATGGAAGGGAGAGTTTAGAATTTTTTGGATGAGAATGTGTCTGGCTTTTGTGTCAAAGGCTTTAAAGTCTATGGCCAGGAGTATTGTTCTGTGTCAGGGTGTTTTTTTTAATCTGCTTACGATGTTTTGTGTGATATTAGTTAGGGCAGTTGAGGTAGAGTGAGATTTTTAAAACCGTGTTGATGATTTGGGGAGTGGAAGGTAGTTTGAATTTTAGTAAGTATGATTTTCTCCATTAGTTTGCACAAAGAGGAGAGGAAGGATATGGGTCGGTATGAAGACAAGAGGTTGGGATCTTTTTCAGGTTTTAATTTAGGTATGATGATTGCTTTCTTCCAGTGTGGAGTGATATAGTTGAGACACCAGGATTTATTGAAGATATCTGTTATATATATATATATATATATATATATATATATATTTATATATATATATATTATATTATATATTATCATATATATATATATTATATATATATAATACTATATATATATATATACAAATATACAGTATTTAAAAATATGTAATATATATATATATATATAATATATATATATATATATATATATATATAATATATATATATTATATATATATATATATATATATATATTAGAGATGGACCGAAAATTCATGTTAGTATTCATATTCGAGAATATTCGCATATTTTTGTTATTCGTATTTGAAATTTTCATCCGAATATAAAAATAATATTTTATATTATAGCCAAAATCAGTTAAAAATACTTTCATCACATGAAGAGCAGGGAGTAATGAAAATCAAAGAAACCTTTAAGAAATTACAAAGAAGTTTTCTTGTGAATAATAAATAAATAAATTAAAAAAAAAAAAAAAAAAAATTTACCCATCAAACTGATAGAAAAAATAATAGTGCCGATTGAACAAAAAATGCTGAGACATTCAAAGCACAAAGATGGCACAACCTAAATCTAAAACTGAAGAAACCTTATCTAAGGAAAAAAAGCCTTCAACTTCCACCAACATAACTTCATCAGAAGCCATGAGCAATATTCTTTCTTCTAGTAGTGATGGCGAGGAGGAATGTTTATCACAGGGAATTTCAAAAAACATTCAGATGTATCTAAACGAAAACATAATACCTCTGGAGGATAATCCAGTTGAATCGTTGAGAAACCAGATGCATAAGTATCCTAATACGGCTGTATTAGCAAGGTCATCTCTTGCTTGTCCCCTTCTAGTGCTGCAAGCGAGCGCCTTTTTAGCGGTACTGGTCTTATTTTTGAGGAAAAAAGTTTTAGACTAGCAGCGAAACGAGCAGAAAAGTTATTGTTTCTCAAATATAACTTACCAATTTTAGGATCATTAATTCAGTCCGTTCCAAACACTCTTAAGAAGAAATTTATGTCAAAATTTCAATTAAATAATGAAGATAATAACTCAGGAATTTATAGTATAAAGTGGAATAACTGTCGTTAAATTTACTACCAAACTCTGCGGTCTCCACACATCAGGCTATACATATCAACAGGGATATAGCCTGAGGTGTGGAGACCTCAACTCTGCTATGTATCAGTATATGAATGAACATAATCATGCGATCAATATGAATTCTGCTAAAAAAATTATCTTACATATATATATATATATATATATATATATATATATATATATAATATATATATATATATAATATATATATATTATATATATATATATATATATATATATATATACATTAGGTTAGGATAATGCCGATAAAATCGATACTGTGCAGAACTGTCATGCCCTAACAGAAGATCTGGGGTTTAATAGCCTCCGAATAGCCAATGCGAAACCTGAAGTCTATTTTATCGATTCAATTGATAGAAGAAGATGGTTTTAGTCTTTTGCCAGAAGAAAGGGAGACCAAATCTTCTTCCATAATATAATTTAAATGTCAAAAACACGGTCCACTATTCATGTTTTAATAATATATATAATATATATAATATATATATATATATATATATATATATATATATATATATATAATTATATATATATATATATATATATATATATATATATATATATATATATATATATATATATATATGTCTGTGTGTGTGTGCGTGCGCGTGTGTATGTATGTATGTTTGTGTGTGTACCAAGCACCAAAAGACGATAGGCACTAATAATTTGATTATTTATTTATTGTAAGGCTTCGAGCTTATAAAAGACTAGAATCAGGACCATCCAAAACCTATGAATATTTGAAATGACTTCGTTTTTATTGGCCCATTGATGCCCAGATTGTTGTTAAGTTCCCAAGCTAAGGAAAAGCCGGCAGTGGAAGTTATTATTCAAAACGCCATAGAATGAGCAAGTCTCTCTGATTTTTTTAATTGTTAAACTTTTTTCATTGATATAATTGCAAATAAATCATTTTTTGAATTTGTGAAATAGACGTTAAGGATCATTAATAATAAAAAAAATACAATAAAATAAACAGTGATTCTTTAGTTTTCCAAAACTGTATTATTAAGTCTATTATAAGTTCACTAATTTAATAGGGCCATTACTATTAAAGAGATCATACTTGTACACACACACCATACACACACACACAACACACACACACATCCACACACACCACACAAACACACATATATATATATATATAATATATTAATATATATATATAAATATATATATATATATTAATATATATATATATATATATATATCATATAATATATATATTTAATATATATATATATATATTATATATATATATATATATATATGTAATTGTGAGCGAGAATCTCTACACTCTTCGACTTTAAGAACTTACACATAACACTATAATGTATTTAGCGAATGTTATTACTTCCAAAATAAAGTGTATTAAATGAAATGTAAACAGTTTTATTCACGTGCGCAAATTAAGCACGTTTACCCTATTGCATTTGAATCACCTTCTCCTGAAATAAAAATCACATCTGTAGTCGCGCAGCTACTATCAAAGCTGAGCGAGTAGTCAGGACCTCTCAAAATCAATTTAATTTCCCCTAGTGGAAATAAAAATTTTCCTTTTAAAAGGAATATATATATATATTATATATATATAATATATATATATATTAATATATATAATATATAATATATATATATATTATTATATATATATATATATATATAATATTATATATATATATAATAATATATACACGTGTGTGTGTGTATTTGTGTTGAAAATGTGTATATATGTGTTACATGCCAAGAGAAGAAATAAGAAAGAAGAAGAAACATTTATATGGATAGAGAAGAACAAAAGAATAAAAGGGAATAAAACGTCCAAAAATGGAAACTAGTAATGAAATTAACAAAGAATATGAAAAGGAAAAAAAAAACAAAAGGCGAAACTATTTCACCCTTTTATAAATTAAAACTTTCAGAAGTCTATATTTGTAAAAGCTTTTTTGTTATTATTTATTTAAAAAAAGA